>JASDQU010884171.1:4460-32878 GCA_032191745.1 Picea mariana | reverse complement strand
CTATACTTCCTGAGCTCGTAAGCACGGTCAAGCAACTACTTGACACTCCGGAACAAACCAAGGTCCGAAATTGGTCCTCCAGACCCAATTTCCCTTCGCATTCTTGGTCCAAAGACCGCTCCACTGTCCCATCTAGGCTCAGTGTCGAAACCTTCTCTCTGATACCAATTTGTAGCACACCCATTTCAGAACTCTCGGCTTACTCGCGCTCTAATACCCATTTGTACACACCATTTGTACAAAGCTCATACAGATATCATATATCCCATGCATTTAAACAATTAAACACATTTAACTCAAAGTAAAATATATCATTACTGCTATAATTAAACAATCCATAGCATTCCATATTAATTCGTATACACAGTGGAAAACATGATAACATTTACAGTAGAGACATGATAAAATGTGATAAAACATAGTTAGACACTTATCTTGTAACAATGGTGGGATCCACCAACCAAATGCAGGCCTTCCACGAACCTCCCAGCCTTAGACCACACTTCTCATCAACTCAGCAGTGGGTCACCCCCGAGCTAGGACTAAGCTCCACCCCAAGGCAAGGAATCTAGGCTCAGGCTGAGGTTACAGGGAAAACAGTCACACACAATCCACAAGGACGGAATGCTCTCCCAGGAATCTCCCACGCTCACTGCCCATAGACCCTCATTCCCCACATGCTTGTTCCACCCCAAGAGAATGCACCTTCTCTGTCACCTGGACAGTCCTTCAGTTGCCAATCTCCCTTACCTTGGGTTACAGGAATAGACCGGACCGGAAGTCTCTGGGCTCTATGGAAGCTACAGGGTTCCTTCCAGGAGTTCTCTCTTTCCCCTGTGCACTCTCTCACCTAGAGGGAGTTGCTCACAGGCCAACAAGCCTCACGTAGTCCAGTACTGCGTAGTCTCAACAATCCCATTGGAAAACAGACACAGGCTTTCCAAAAACTGGTTCAGCAATCACATGATGGCTTCACAGTCACGGCTTCGGAACAGGGAATGCTCATATAGGCTCGCTCAGCTTTCTCGAACAAGCAAAGACTCTTTCCTGAATTCAACACAGGATTCTCGTAGGATGGGGTTACATGCACGGGACTTCTCAGAATCAGACACAGACATTCACATCACAGGGTCTCCCGAAGGTTCTCTACAGGAGTCGGGTTAGTCATACTGCTCAGAGCTCCGTACACGTTCAGACAATCCGGTGGAATGGGAATGGAACCTTCTCACGGCTCACCCTGGCCGTTTTATTCGCATGCACCAGGGTTGACACTTGTCACCCATGGAACTGCATGCGTTCCACCAGCACACATTCCTCCCACCACTTGGGAAATCACGCATCCTTCCAAAAGGACTTAGGATAAAAAAATATGATGCACATATCTTTTGGAATAATATTAAAATATTATTCCCAGGCTTAATCCCCCCTAGGCTTAGCCCCTAGGCTCAACACTTATCCCCTTTCCCACCTTCCAGCCCCTAATTCCTTTCCCACTCTGTGGATGCTCAGTCCCCCTTCACTCATTCATCGTGGTCAGTCTGCACCTGGTGGTTTTTATATTTTATTAAGTGTTCTGCATGATTACACATACAACAGCACACTCCTGGCCTTCAATAATCAGGCTCCCTGGCCTAACAACACATAAGCCTCCAGCTTATGAAAACTTGGCTCACTAGCCTATAAAACATGATTACAATACCTTTCAGAACTTGGTTTACAGCAGGGCTCGGCCTTGGGGACACTACAGAGGGGGGCAGGGAGTGAATCAATATAAGTTGTTTTTTACTTTATTTAACCATTCATCAATCATTCATTAGCACATATTAACTCAAATCACAATGTAGATAATTTAACGTGGAAACTCTTGTGTGAGAAAACCATAAAAACTTATATTTATAAATGTCTATAGGAACCAACCTATTGTTACAAAGCTTATAGAAACCAACCTACTAGAGACACCAATCTCTTCAGTTGAGCACCAACTCAACAAGATATTTTGTAGGCACCAATCTACTGGAGACACCAATCTCTTCAGCTGAGCATCAACTCAACAAGATATTGTGTAGGCACCAACCTACTAGAGACACCAATCTCCTCAGCTAAGCACCAAATCAATAAGACCTATATACACACCAACCTAAGATCTTCATACATAGTACTTTTGACTTCACCTACATGCTTCATACTTCATGTATTTCATAGCATCATCATACCCTTAATTTTCATGCTCCAATGCCTCTCTTTGCTTCATACCCTAGACATAGATTCAAACCCTAGTCGGATTTATCCTTCATACCCTAGCGAACCTCATAGCATCATTCCTAGAATATATTCCCATACTACGACATCACAACCTCAAAATATCTCACTTTGCAGCATCATAGACCTTAGTCCTTCAAAATGTACCCTTAAAACTCCAAGAAAAATCCTCTTGCRCACMTTTAGACCCAAAGAATACTCTTCAGGTTCTCTTGTACACCTCAAATCTCTTATGTGCACCTCATATCTCTTCTGCGCACCTCAGACTTGATATTCTTTCTTGGATGATTTTCAAATGCACACATTTATCTTGTATTTATAGTGTTTTTGTACTCACTTTTAGGGATGACCTATAAACACTGGTTGTGATCCAGATTTATGAGCGGAATGAAATGAAAATACATAATTATAATATTTAACATAGAGGCATAGTGAACAATAATAGAGATACAGTAAAACTTTACTTCTATTAAATAAGAAATATGTTGAAACTGTAAAATGCAGACTGAAAACAAACTTACTAGAAAGGTGGCAGCTTATCTCTGAGAAGAGATGTGACGGCTATTCTCATTCGCAAGAAGATGAGCACCATGAGGATCTGAAGGCATTTTTACAACAAACATGAATTCCAAAACCCTAGAAATCTAAAAAGCTAACCCTGGGAGATGAAGTTCCAAATGTCACGTGGGCCCCATTGGGGTAAGTTAGTACATCAACATCCTGAGGTCGTAAATTTTCCATAAAATATATGTTTAGGGCGTACAAATGCTCGTTATAAAGGTATTGATGAGGAGATTCATTTAATAGGCCCAATCAAATCCTTCAGCCATTATTTAGGTTCCTGATCGTGAAAAAATGTCGTTTAGGCCCTCAAAATGGCCTTGAAAAACTACTAAAAATAGTAATTTGCCAAAAAACTATTTTGATCCAGTTGGAATAGGTGGGTGGCCATCAAGATCCTCCTGGATCAATCCTCCCCCCTTAGGAATAAATGGTCTCCATTGCGTTGATTTCCCCCATCAGATGAGGAAAATTCTGTTGAATTTGGCCCCGGGTGAGCCACTTACCTTGGTGCAGGAGTTGCCCTGCTTTGACAACCCGATAAAGTTGGATCCTCTATTGGAGAGTGCCCTTGACCTGTGTGTCCAATATTGATCCAGGTGGATATCGGTGGCCACCCACCTTTTTCGGCTGGCTCAAAACAGTTTTCTGGCAATTTTGGCAATTTACTATTTTTAGCAGTTTTTAACTTCCGGGGCCATTTTGAGGGCCCAAATGAAGGTTTTTCAATATATAGGTTCTTAATTATAGCTGAAGGCATGATTGAGCCCCCAAAATTAATCTCCTCGACGATACCTTTCCAACGATCTATCACACGCCTAAAACAGAGATCGTATGCAAAAGTTACGACCCTGGGAAGTTGATGTACTCACTTACCCAAACGGGCCCCACATGACTTTTGGCGCTTCATCTCCTAGGGTTAGCTTTTTGGATGTCTATGGTTTTTGGCATTCCTTCTTATTGTAAAAAGGCCTTCAGAGCCTCATTGTAATCATCTTCTTGTGAATGCGAGTAGCCGTCACATCTCTTCTCAGAGATAAGTTGCCACCATTCTAGCGGGTCTTTCACTCTGTATTTTTATAGTTTCTGTACATTTCTTTCATTAATAGAAATCATGTATTAATGTATATCTTTGTTTATGGTTGCATCTCTGATACATTTTTGTTATATTATTGAATATCTGTGATATCTCTATGCATTTCTTTATTATATCTCCGATCTCATTTCGTGCGGAAAATAATCCGGATCAATGGTATCAGAGCAGGCTGCTCTTGATCATTTTTTCAGTGCATGTCCCCGATGAGGTCCGAGTATGGAAAGTTGGGTCTCGATCTTGTCTCTCTTGAAGACAATCTCTCTCACACACCTAAGAAACCCTCAATGGCGGAAGAAAAGAAAAACAACGGAGCAGACGATCCTATCAATCTGTTGCTTGAGCAAGCTCTCATGCGACAGAGGGACGAAATGATGGAGAATTTTTCCCACATCCTTAAATGTCTGCCGATAGCATCATATGCATATTCATCAAGCGGCCACATTGGAGGCACCTCGCCCTTCAAGGTACAAGTTAATTTTGATATTCCTGTATTTGAAGGACAGATAGATGCAGAAACCCTAGAAAAATGGTTAACTCTGCTAGAAGGTTATTTCTCTGTTCACAATTTTTCTGACAAAGAAAAGATCATCTTCGCACTCCTTAAAGCTCTCCCTCATGTCAAACATTGGTGGGAAACTTACTGGGAGAAAAGTTCCACAGAGGAGTCTAGAATATATGGGGCCAATCCCACTTGGGATTTTTTTGTGGATGCGGTAAAGGAACAGTATTACCCTGTTGGCAAATACGAGGACCAGTACATGAGATGGACCACACTGTGGAAAGAGAGGGGCCAAGAAGCTCCAGAGTTCACCAATACCTTTCATACCTTGCGCACCAAGTTGGGTATCAAAGACTCCGAGCGACATTTGGTTCTAAAATACCGTGGGGCTCTACACAAATACATCCAGACTGAAATGAATTTTCTGGACATCTAATCACTCAGTGCTGCTTATCGATATGCTGTTAAAATTGAGCAAAAATTTAAGCACCAGAACAAACAGGAACTCGGATTTGCAAATCCACAACAACCAAAGTATGACAAAGACATCCCTAACAAACAATCTCTCGAAAACCAGTCCAAGGCACAAGAAGAGAAGGGTCACGGGAAGACAAAGAAGGACACCAGAAAATGGCGTGATTTCCACAAAATCCCCTGGCACAACACCGATGAATGTCGCTCAAAATAGTCATTGGTGGCCGAGATCAAAGAAAAGGAGCCAAACCCTGATTCAGAATCTGATTCTGAAAATACTGGTAAAGAACAGATCATTGACGCAAACCCCACTGCTATTGTCGCGACCACAACAATTCAACCAGAAGAACCAATAGATCTTGAAGAGGGGGATTTCCTTTTTTATTCACAGATGTGGGTGAAGGGGACCCCGCTGCATTTTATTATTGATAGTGGAAGCCAAAAAAACCTCATCTCAGCAGAGGTCGTCAAACAGTTGGGATTGTCGACAACACCACACCCGCAACCATACAACATCGGGTGGCTTCGGCAAGGACAAGATCTTCGTGTCAGCCAACAGTGTCGATTTTCATATGGCATCCAACCCTTCAAGGATGAGTTATTATGTGATGTTGCCCCACTGGATGTCTATGATGTTCTCTTGGGCCAACCATATATGTGGAGATGCCATGTTGTTTACGAGTCTCGAACCCGTAGTGTCATTGTTACTTTGGGGGGTCATCTCTACAGAATACTAGAGGTAGTTCCAAATATTGTTCCACCTAAAAAGTGTCACAAGGTAGTATCTCATACTGCAAAATTCAACTTCTTCACAATCTGTTCAAAAGGGGAACAGAAGGACACTGCAACCACTACAGCTTCACCCCAAGCACCTTCTATCCAACAAAAATAGGTCAACAAGGTTGCAGCAAAGCGCAAAGATTCCTTTTGCACACCGTCCTCTCATGAATCTTGACTTGTTGAACAACCTCAGCCTCAACAGGTTCGTGACAGACTTCCACAAACTGAGCAACGCGACGTCTCCAGCAAGGCAAGCAGCTCACCAAGATGCAGATTCAGCAAACGCTTTTCCCTCTCCCCCGGGAACTCAATGCAATGGAGAACATTTCTTCCTAAGGAGGGAGGATTGATCCAGGTGGATATCAGTGGCCACCCACCTTTTTTGACTGGCTCAAAACAGTTTTCTGACAATTTTGGCAATTTACTATTTTTAGCAGTTTTTAACTTCCGGGGCCATTTTGAGGGCCCAAATGAAGGTTTTTCGAGATCAAGGTTCTAAATTATATCCAAAGGAATGATTGAGCCACCAAAATGAATCTCCTCAATGATACCTTTCCAACGAGCTATCACACGCCTAAAATGGAGATTGTATGCAAAAGTTACGACCCCGGGAAGTTGATGTACTCACTTACCCAAACGGGGCCCACATGACTTTTGGCGCTTCATCTCCTAGGGTTAGGTTTTTCGATGTCTAGTGTTTTTGGAATTCCTAATTATTGTAAAAAGGCCTTCAGAACCTCATTGTAATCATCTTCTTGCAAATGCGAGTAGCCATCACATCTCTTCTCAGAGATAAGCTACCACCATTCTAGCGAGTCTTTCACTCTATATTTTTACAGTCTCTGTACATTTCTTTCATTAATAGAAATTGTGTATTACTATATATCTGTGTTTATGGTTGCGTCTCTGATAAATTTCTGTTATATTATTGAATATCTGTGATATCTCTGTGCATTTCTTTATTATATCTCCGATCTCATTTCGTGCTGAAAATAATCCGGATCAAAGATATTATCAGTGGATGCATGTTCCATGCAGTCGAGGTTGAGCTCTATTGGTTTCAATTGTTCTTCTATCTCTGATGTGTCCAAGAATGGCGGAAAATAGGGTCGAAGGAGGTCCACATTGAACACTTGGTTCAAGCCAAGGAAGGGGGGAATGTTGAGCTCAAAAGCATTGTCACCCACAGCCTTGGTGATGGTGTAAGGTCCATAATGGAGTGGACAAAGCTTCTGATGAGGCCCTGTAAGGTGTTCTTTCTGCAAGTGAAACCAAACTTTGTCTCCCACCTGAAACTAGTGTGGCACTTGGTGTTGATCATGGAACTACTTGTACTTGGCATTGGAATTATATAAAATATCCTGAACCTATTGGTGGATGTGTTGGATCCACTCAATGAACTGGGTGGATTTTTCAGTTTCAGTTGGAGCATGTGATGAGTCTGCCTGGGTGGTCACAAGGGCTAGTGCAACATCCATGGGACCCAATGGTTGAAATCCCAATCCCACCTGAAAGAGGATGTTATCGGTTGAGCTATGTATGGCTCTATTGTAGTTGTGTTGAACATAGGGAAGACTCTCATTCCATGTGCAAGGGTGCTTGGAATTGTACATGTGCATGATGTGCATGATCATCTAGTTGATGACCTTGGTTTGGCCATCTGTCTAAGGGTGGAAGGCAGTGAATTTGGTGAGCTTGGTGTCCAACCGTCACCAGAGGCTTGACCAGAAGGTGCTCAGGAATCGACCTTCCCGATCTAAGATAATGGTTTGTGGGATCCCAAAGTCTACCAACACTCGTTCAAATAAGAGCTTGGCAGTGGCCTCCACTGTGATGCTCTTCTTGCAGGCGACCATAATCTCCATTTTGGAAAAGCAATCAACAACCACAAAAACACAGTCATTTCCTTGTTTGGTGGATGGAAGGACCAAAAGGTAGTCCATTGAGATAGATTCCCAGGGCTTGTCAAGAGTAGGAAGAGGAGTGTACAAGCCTTGTTTCTTAGTGGTCGATTTGGAAATAGCACAAGCGGTGCAGGACCGGATATTCTTGCCGACATCATGTTGAATTTTTGACCAGTAGAAATTTCATTGCAGCAATAATCAATAGACATCATGTTGAATTTTCCTGACTTTGATTTTGTTTACGGACCAGTAATCAATGCAGAGGCGCTAGGTCTCGTCTTTCTTGTACACCAACATGATTGGGCTTCCACAAGGTTATGGGTTGGGTCGGATGTGCCCCTTGTGCATTAGTTCTTGGATCTAATGTTGGATCTCCTCATTTTCTAACAGAGAGCAATGATAGACTGGCCCATTGGGTAGCAGTGCGTCAAGGATCAGATCGATGGAATGCTTGACCTGACAGTGCATAGATACCCCAGTAGGTGATGAGAAGATGTCTTTTTATTCTTCCATGACCTTATCCACCTACTTTTGTTGCATGGAGAGGTTGGTCGCGGAGGCCATGGATGTCGTTGCAACCTTTCACTCATTTTGAGAGAAAATCATGAAGAATACAAACTTCCTGGTCTGAGAAATGACCTTCCTGCATTGTTTGGCAGAGATCAAGGAAATAACACTAGGTGGGACTACCTTGGGTATCCTGTACAATTTCATGTTCAAATAAATAATAACACTATGAGGCCTAGACTCATATACAATATGAAATTTCCATAAATAAGGTTGGACCAAAAGAACATCACAAAATTCAAGGGGAGAAACATTACACAATACCTCATCTTTGAATGGCTTGATGTCGTATGACATGCGACACTGTTGGCTGACGCGGAGATCGCTTCTTTGGCTGAGCCATCCAATGGTCTAGGGTTGTGAGTGAGGCGTTGTCGACAGGGCTAGCCACTTGATGACCTCTGTTAAGATGAGGTTCTTCTGGCTACCACTATCAATGATGAATTGCAAAAGAGTGCCTTTCACCCACATTTGTGAATGAAAGAGGTGCTTGCCTTCCTCTGGCTCATCAGGTTCACTGGGATGGATCTTGGTGGTAGCAATGGTGGCACTAGGTTCCACGTTAATGATCTATCTCCCCTTTTCTAGTTATGACTCAGAGTGAGAGCCCGCATTTTATTAAGAGGCTTTCACCTCATCCACCAATGACTACTTTGAGCGGCAATCAACAGTGTTATGCTAGGGACTCTTATGGAAGTCACACCACTTCCACATATCCTTCTTTGTCTTTCCATTGTTCATCTTTGCTTGCAGCTTGGACTGGTTTTCTTGAGGTTTCCCATATTTTCTCTGTCCTTTGTTCTGCAGGTTGGGGCTATCCTTGCCCTGCTTTTTTTGTGAGGGGTTCCCAGACCTAAAATACCGCGTCTTTTGTTTAAGCTTCTACTCGATTTTAATGACATATTGATAGGCCACACCCAAGGATGAGATGTCAAAAAACTCCATTTATTTCTGTATGTATCTATGCAGACCGTCGTGACACTTGAGAACCATATGTCGCCTAGAATATTTGATACCTAGCTTGGTGCACAAGGTATGGAAGACATTGGTGAACTCTAGCATTGTTTGGTCTCTTTCATGCCATAGTATGGTCCATATTGTATACAAGTCATCATAACTTCCAACAGGGTAGTATTGTTTCTTAATATCATCCCTGAAGGAACCCCAAGTGCGCAAAACTACAAACAATGTGGATCCCTCTATTTCCTTTTGCTCACAGAAAGTCTCCCACCAATCTTTGACATGGGGGACGACCTTGAGGAGCGCAAATGTAATATTTTCTCTATCGGAAAAATTGTGGATAGAAAAATACCCTTCTAGAAGGTTTAACCATTTATCTACAACAACCGCAACTATTTTCCCTTAAAATATAGGAATATAAAAATTGATTTGTACCTCTAATGGGACAACGCCTCCGCTTGAGGTGGATGCGTCGTTTGTTGGAAGTTGTCGAAGGATTTGTGCAAAGTTGTCCATCATCTCATTCCTCTGTCGCTTGAGGGCTTCCTCGAGCAACATTTTTAAAGGATCTCATGTCCCATTCTTGGGACTGCAAGAGAATTTTTCCTCAGGAGAAACAAGCTTGAGACCCAACTCTCTATACATTGACCGCGTTGGGGACATGCACTAAAAAACGATAAGGAGAAAACGGCTCTGATACCACTGATCTAGATTTATGAGTGGAAGGAAATGAAAACACATAATTATAATATTAACACAGAGGCACAATGAACAATAACATAGATACAACAAAACTTGACTTCTATTAAATTACAAATATATTGAAACTGTAAAATGAAGATTGAAAACAAGCTTGCTAGAATGGTGGCAGCTTATCTCTAAGAAGAGATGTCACAACTATGCTCATTTGTAAGACGATGAGTACCATGAGGCTCTCAAGAACTTTTTATAATAAATATGAATGTCAAAACCCTAGACATCCAAAAACCTAACTCTAGGAGATGAAGCGCTAAAAGTCATGTGGGCCCCGTTGGGGTAAGTTAGTACATCAACTTCCCAGGGTCGTAACTTTTTCATACTATCTCCGTTTAGGGTGTACGATAGCTCGTTGGAAAGTTTTTTACAAGGAGGTTCATTTCATAGGCTCAATCAAATCCTTTGATAATCATTGAGGTGTCCGATCATGAAAAAACATCATTTAGGCCCTCAAAATGGCCTTGGAAGTTTAGGACCCGAAAAACTACTAAAAATAGTAAGTTGCCAAAAATTGTTTTGAGTCAGTTGGAATAGGTGGGTGGCCACCAAGATCCTCCTGGATCAGGCTGGGCCAACTTTAACTTTATGTCTGGGTTTTCTGACAAAAAAATTCATATCTCCTCATTCCTAAGGGGTTAGAGGGAGTGCCATATATCGTTGGAAAGTTATCATAATAAGATTTCCAACCATATAACCTATCATCCCATTTGAGCTAGGTATTTAGAGAAAAAATACGTTCAAAGATAGGGTATCCAAACTGAGCATCAAAAATCCAAAAAAAATATTTCCAACAATCTCCATCTTGCAATCTTTATCTTGGACATCTGTAGTCTCCCCTTTTCTTTGACATCAATGACGACAATATTGTTACGAGGAAAATCTCTCTATGTCTAGCGGTAAACCACAACAGAAGAAAATTAATGCATAAATCAACTCTAATATCAGGTATGCTATATAAACAAATATGCTAACCAGACAAGATAAAGAGCCTACCTCGTCCAGACGTTCGATGAAGTCCACCGTTGAGCACTTGACTCAAAGAAATACACCTGCAACTTGTCCTCAACAACGAAGAAACACAAGCATGTGGTGATAATATATAATGTTAGCACATTCAATAGCATATTCCATCAACATTCATAACAAACACACCCATGGAATAACAATTCAAATATTTGCAAGATATTAATTGGATGAGAAAATAGTATTTCTATAAAATTTAACCAACAGAAGTGAATGAATTACAAACTTCTGTGTCGGCATGGTTCGGAACCGAGAAACTAAGTTCCTTCCACCTAGGCCTCCACCACTTCAATCCTCCACAAAGAAAAGCTCATATAAGAGAGACAATGAGGTCCTCAATCATGTAGGGAAGAGCTTGGGGGATGAACAATGTGTTCAGACTTAAAAGGATAAAGGGATGCAGACTGAATATGAAGTGAATAATTTCTCCAGAGTAACTTTGCTCTCAAAGTTGAATTATTCTCCTCCTTTTCCATAGCTTGGATTTGACCCATTTATAGCCTTCAAGTGGAACTGAAGGGTCAATTCAGAACGTTTCCAATATATGCAAGGTCAAGGATCACGGATCTCATGACGTTGCATGGAAACCCGACACCATTTTTTAATTTTGGGCACAAAACCCAATGTACGTGGGTTGTAGTGGTGCAACCTGCATATATGCATGTTGTATAATAGGTAGGGCATGTATATGTGAAAAATGTTGTTTTTAGCTCTGGGATTTGCAAACAGGGACTTCAAGTCTGCATAGGGAAATGGAAAAACGCCTTCTAAGCAAATTTTCATAAGGTGAGGCAAATCTTGCTATAACATATGCCCCCTAATTTGTGAGGTCAAAGGAGTATCTGCGATGGCCGAAATACATTATAATACCCAGAAGTGGAGTAACGGAGACCCAGTTGGACGAACTAGTTGCTCATGAGAATATTACAATCTGCATTGGCTTTGCGTACATGGCTGCCAATTTGAATGACACTAGAGATCCATGTGAAAATATACCAAACAATTGTTCATGGCCATGAATAGGAAATACAAAGGTGTCTACATGCCAAAGTTTGTCATAGTCACGAACAAGGCCCAATAAAACCAGTCTCAAAATCAATTTGGAGATATATGTATACAATGGAGTACAATATGATCTCCCATGATCACTGAAGTCACATAGGTATTGGTCCAATGAAAGACAACAACAACTCAGGAAAGTTGCGACTATGAACTGATGTATTCCTGTCTTCTACATAATCTGCCAAAGGTGCAAGTCTACATCGTGTGAATAAAGGAGTTGAGGTTGAACAAAATGAGACTTCATTTGATTACTAGTCATTAAGGTATACCATTAACAAACACAAGACAACCTACCGATAATGAAATAAGGTATCAAAGCACTGAGTACATTCTTGCAAGCATGAATAGAGGTGTCAAGGTCGAACACTTGAAGAATCCATCGATCAAGAGACATTGATGTATTCCCAACTGTCGATGGCGAGAGAACCTACCACTAATGACTGCAAGCCTCTAGGTGCTCATACGACTCTAGGTCTCATCTCCATAATAGATGGGTTGAAGTTGATGGAAGGAGACCCACTAAAAGGAGAGAATTGAGGCATCTCTCATCATTCAACATGAGGTACAAAGCAGGAGCTTGATTATTTCGAGGAAATCAGACGAAGAACATGTTCACGAACCAATGATCCTGTGTGTCTTTCGTGTGTGCCCGATGCAAGTGGTAAACAAAAAACACCCTATGAATAGCAGCCAATAAGGAAAATTGTTGACAAAGGCGAGGAAGCCACCAATAAGGATAATGGCATCCAAGACAATGCACAAATCCCAATGTGTGAATAGATTTCTTGCCGTCGAACATAAGGAAAACCACCCAGTCAACGACCAATGATGAAATGTCAACTGTTGGGTTCAAGGTTACCTACCAATGATGAAAGTAGGACCAGGGTGCACAATAGGACTACAACTTCATGTAACTATGAGACACACTGAGGGTATGTCTGACATGCAAAGTCGAGAGTTCTGAGGAATGAATGACACAAGTTGATAGACATCCTTTGAACAAGAGCATGAGACATATGGAAGACTCTGGCAGCATAGACTCAATGATGAAACTTTGAGATGCAGGAGGCATCAATCAAACTCTCCATAGGGACTGGAAGAGTAACCAGTCGGGGGAGTAAACTCTTTGTAACGAAATCAACTTCCTAAGGTCATGCTAAACCCAAAATTTTGATGACAAGTGGACTAAAAAATTTTACGCTTTGTTCAAAGGTGACACAACTACTACCAATATAAGATAATATTATTTTCCCGCCCGTCTTTTTTTTTTTTCATAGTCAAATGAATGCTATGATATAGAGGAGGAAACGAGTGTCACAATTAAGCAATCTAGTTCTAGCAATGGAACATACCTATGCTCAATGCAAGGAGGTGCATGCGGGAGATGGACGCTTGGGGGAATGTTTCCTCTTGGGTATAGGGTGTCAAGCTGCAAAGGATATAAACAAGGCTCTGATGGGCTGATGATGCAAACTGTTGAGGTGAAAGGCTTATAACGCAAAAGTGAGAGCCGACACTAGGCTCAATACTGCAAGCAAGAGAATGAGACACAATTGCAACTTAACGCCAAAAAATGTCCTTTTTCGTAATATTAGTCTGCTTGGTTTGAAAAAGGGATAAACTTGCACCAAATAGACGTCCTTCCAAATCCAATTTACGAGTGTGAAAGAGACAAGTTCACTCGGCAATCTTTTTCGTTTTTTGATAGAGTTGGAAAAGAGATTAAATTAGACTCGTTGGGAGGTTTCTAGGTGGCATGTCATGGGGGAGGCCAAGGCTCTCATGAAGGATTTATGTGAAGGGTTAGCAACTTATGAATAGGTGACACAATCTTGGGAAAACCCAAAGCTTTCCAAGTCAAGGAGGATAAATTGCTAGCAGAAGTTATCTTCTCAACGATATATTGAAGAATGTCTCTTACCTGAAAAGGCATAGGAGAAGGAATTTGATAACCCACAAGACCATCCCAGTCCAAGGGAAGCTCTATAAGAGTTGGAGGGAGAGTACTCAGGGAGAGTAAAACTCTCTCTTGTTCAAAAGGTACATGACTAGAAATGATAAGGACATGGTCGAAGGACACATCACCCTCCAAAAGAAGAGTGGGATTGACCAAAGATTGCATCGATAATGTCACTTCCTTAGGCTTGTCACTCTCCAAGAGAAGAGTGCGATCAACCGAAGATTGCATTGGCACGACCACTTCTTCAACCGTTGGTTGAATAGGATGCGAGACAACAAGGTCAAGAGTGGTGTCAGCCAAATATTGCATCGACACGACCGTTGGTTGAACAGGATGTGAGACAACAAGGCCAAGAAATGAATCACCCCCAAAAAGAAGAGTGGTGTTAGCCAAAGATTGCATCGACATGACCGCTGTATCAACCAAAGAAGGTTGAGAAACCAAAGACGACTTAGAATCCAAAGGGCCCCCAGGCAAGGACCATACTTCTTGTACCACAACAGTAGCAGGGCACAAACGAGTAAGGTGATCTCCTTTGCAAAAGCTACAAAGGAACTTGGTCTTACATCTCACACGTCTAGGCTTCTCAATCGTATGAATGCCCCTAGCATGACTTGCACTGGTTGGGGACATGCTCCTAGCATGACTTGCAGAGGCTAGTAGAAAATATCTAACATGACTTGGAGATGTTGGTGATGAATGCCCAATGTTGCGCCTATTTTGTCACCTTAGTGAGAAAAATAGAGGTGCTTGCAAGCTTAGTTGGGTTTGCTAAGCAGGACAGCTGCAAGGAAAAGGGTTAGAGAAAGAAACATAAAACAATAACTAAGAATTAAACTAAGAAATAAAACAACAACTAAATTAATGAACATAGGGACATAAGGACAAAAGAAACAATGAGACCCATGTCACCAATGATAAGGTTGATATTAGTGAAAGAAAACACCGAGAAGCAAGAGGACTATGAGTCCCTTCTTCCTCCAAGGGAGGGCTCTTGGACCCCCACAAATAAGCTCTTCTTACAACTCTTGAAAATGAAAATGAAAATTGTGAAAGAATTATTTGCTAATCCACTCAAGGGGTGAGATGGATTGCCCAATGCAATGATGCAAGTATACTCTTGGCAAGGATAGAAGATTCCTCAAGAGAATAGTGACAGCATAACTTTGCTATGAATTCCTTGAAAAATGAAGTGTATCCATGGCCTTTTTATAGCATTCCTTTGAGTTATTGTCAAACTAGTTTGTAGTGTGTAAAGAGGCTAATTAGGGCATTTCTAGGTCTTTGACCAGCGACCCGGTCGAATCCAGTCCAGATTTGAGTGTCAAATCAACTTGGAAGCTGAACCAGAAGTGGGTGGGAGGTCGACCACTCTCATAAATGCGTTGTTTCTCAGGTGCGCGGCTTTTTGCGACAATAGTCGCGCATCGTGCGCATGTGCGCGATTTATGCGTTCTTGTTTTGCGCATGTGCACGCGTGCCCAGTGTCTTCATAGCACCCTTTAATTTTTTCACTAGTTGTATAGTTTTGACCCTTTTTGAATGCTTTTGTGTTAATTCAGGTCCATGGATGACATTATAACTGTTTGACGATGTTGAATTCTTGTAACCATTTGCGAATGAAATTTCAGTGATAACAGATGCCCCTTGATGGATGAGGTTAGGAGCATACGTATAGCCGAAATCTATCAATGTTTCTTCTACTGAGAGTGATGTTGTAAGAGAGAGAAATAGTGGGATTGTCAAGAGTGCTCCGTTGGAGGGAGAAGGGAACCTGTAGAACTCAACCTTCCATAAGGTGTGTAAAAAATAAACTATGTACAAATGAGGTGGGCATGCCCCATGCTCGTGTCATGTAACTCAAAAAAGAGGAATGAAGTGTTGATGTAGACAACTGCAGCACCCTCAGGGGTGGTCGTGATAAAGGCAGAAGAAAATTCTGTAGAGGAACATACTCTGAAAGTAGGCAGTGACATCTGTAAGAAGTATCACGGATTCTGTAGGCATTGATAGCCCAGCCAAGTTCAGAGATCTTCGGCAAGTATAAGAACTAACTGCAATAGTCGCAAAGTAAGACCCACCGTAACATGAGAAAGTGTTGACATCGAATGTTATGGGGGTCAACGACAACAGGGAGCAATTGTGGTTCTCCCTGTTTCGTCCGAGATCTCTCATTGGATAGGTAATGACAATCAAGATACTGTCACCCTTCTGGAAAACTGTGTTGATGTCGACAAAAGGGGGACGTGACTCCCAGAAGCAAAGGGCTTCGTGAAATCTACTAGGTGAGATTTGGAATTTGAGGAGGTACATGGACAAAGTCAAGATGTAGGAAGACTCAAGACTACCCTTGGTTGGGGGTATATGTGAAGTATAAGTGGCTGCAACCATTCAACTAAGTCGAGTGTCAGGGGGACAACAAGACGTGGGTGAAGTTGTGCCAGAGGCGGGACAAAGTGAATAAACTCGGAGGGAAAAGGTAAGTGGCTTGTGGGATACTCAAAGGATATGGACGATGTCAATAAGGGTAGATGATAAAGAGTACCCCAACCAAGAGCGACATGGGTTGCGTTTGCCAACAAGGGAAGAAGGTCACCAAAGGTGATGACAAAAAGGTAATGTAACTGCTGGAAACAAAGGCGTTTGTACAATAAATAAAGAATAATTTTGGATAAGTGTACAAATACAGAAACGGGTGCCCCAATGTGATATGGTTGGCCCGGGTAGGGTACCATTTGCTCGGAGAACTGGTGGAGGGTGGGAGCCCCATGGGTAGGTTTCTATATGAGGTAGGTGAAATGAAGGGAAATTTACAGATGGGCAAACTGATTGTGGATGAAATGGAGGGTTCATGATACTGCAAAGGTGCAGTCAAAAAAGAGAACTGTGAAGAGATAATTTGGGAGTCCGTTGGGAAAGTTAGAAAAATGAGGAGAAGGAGTATGTCGTTGATTCGTGACATGATGTAAGACTAACGAGACTCCCATCCCTAAAGGGTTTTGAAAAAATACATGAGTGTCAAAGGTGAAAAAGGGTGCTATGAATGGGACAACTCATGTGGGTAAGAGTGCTACCGGGTGACAGTACCAAAGATGCAAATGGAGGTGTTGGTACTGCAGAGCTGGAAATGGGGATCCTAGAGGCAAATGTCAGAGGGTGTGACTAGAGATGCAAGTGAGATTCAGAGGGAATGACTACATGCCAGTACTGAGTATATACCTGAAGGGGTTGTGTCGATGTATGATGACCAAGTACCTGCACACATGAAAACCAAATACTCGATGTGAACAATATCTGAAGAGAATCGAACATATGAGCATTTATTTGATAATTTTGAATATGCGCATGCGTACCTGGTCAAGGTATGAAAACAAAAATGGCATCCCAGGGGCTCAGGATGAAAAGATGCCTAGGGACTGTCGTGATGTAGATGATGGGATGTTGATCCCGTGGCTGAAGACGGATCAAGAAATGGACACTCGGAGCTCTCGGAATGGTGAGTGGAAGTTTGGCGAAAAGGCCTATATATAGTTGTAGGGCCCACATTGCTATCTCATTTGTACTTGTTGCTATAGTGACTGGATGAGAAGTATTCATAGGAGATTTGGAGATTCTGGGAGGATGAGGCATCCGATCAAGGACCAGCGTGCTTCAGGTTAGTGGTTTGATCATCCTGCATAGAATTAGGGTTTCCTTTTTTGGGCAGGGGCTGTACGGAGAGTCGTACAGGGGGTTTTATGGGTGTGGGCCCCCAGGTGCATGGGGGATACGGAAGTATGCATGCACAAGTGCACGCCTACCCACTAGATAGGCGCACATGGGTGCGCCTATAAGAGGGACAAGGGCGCGCACTATGTGCATGCCTATTAGCTGCACAGTTGCGCATGTGTGCGTGGCTGTGTATTGGACAGGCACGCTTTAAGGCGCGCTTGTGTTCGTGACAGGGGCGCATGAAGGCACCCCTGTAGGCTGAGTAGGCGCGCACCCATGCATGCCTGAAAGATGGACAAGCGCGCCTGAGTGTGCGCCTGTGGAGTCGACAGGCATGCATACGTGCGCGCCTGTGGAGTGAACAGGTGCACACGTGTGTGCGCCTGTGGGTTTAAACAACAACGCCTTGGAGGCAAGGTTGACAGGTGTAAAAATTATCTTTTTAATGTTTTTTATGGTCCAGTTGGCTAACTTATGACTGTTGTATGTGGTTGTAGGCGATCATTGTTCATGATGCCAATTGGTTGGCGAGAGTGGGATTGGTCCCAGTTGAGAGATGTCGTGGCTATTGAGGATCCGGGGGTACGTGTGACTTTGGCAGCCTGTGGGCTACTGAAGTTCTTTGAGTGCCCATTGATACAGGCGCAGGAGCATCTCCTGCAGTTCCTTATCCGGATGTGGAGTTCGGACCTGCATTGTTTCATAGTGTGTGGAGAGTAGATTGCCTTCACTGTGGTGGAGGACATATACTTTTTGACTGGGCTCCCATTTCGGGGAACACCCCTACCAGCCGAGCCAGTGTTAATGAGGGATGTGGCACTAGCGACAGTTGGCTGGAGGTACTGTTTGGGGGTGAACTTTATGTCTGACACTGTTGTGATCATTGGGGCGATGGATGCTCTAGCACATCGTTGTATAGCAGCGATGAGTGTGAGAGTGTATGGGTCTCTTGTGACGCAACTTATCAGTGGTGGGTAGTTGTGTGTGATGGAGAGGTTACTGGCTGGTGAGCACTTCGCCTGGGGGCTTACTCTGCATTCTAGGATTGTGGGGCAGCTAGACCATTGTCGGTCCATGAATACAGGAGATTTTTCCTTTGGGTCCATCTTAGTGGATTGGTTTTTGGAGAGGGTGCCTATGTTTCGCCCTAGGATTTTATTGGGTGCGCCTAGGGCGTGAGAGCCGCAACTAAAGCGGTGGTCGACTGTTTTTTTTTGCCACGGTGGTGGCGAGGGAGGCCACTTCTTTACTGCTGAGGTGGCACAGGTGTGGTGTTAGATTTCACAGGTGATTTTACAGTTCCCATATGCTGGTGTTGACTTCCGGGAGGATCCGGACAT
Source organism: Picea mariana (assembly GCA_032191745.1). NCBI lineage: Eukaryota > Viridiplantae > Streptophyta > Pinopsida > Pinales > Pinaceae > Picea > Picea mariana. The sequence continues at coordinate 13,926 of JASDQU010884171.1, read as the reverse complement.
GGTGTTACCGCCAAGGGAGGTTTTTGACCGTCGAGGTATGTTGATGAGTTATATATATGTGTTTTTTTAGATAGCATGACATATGTATATGATATAGATGTTGATACTATCTGTTGCTTGTTTGTATGTGCAGATGTGGCATCTCGCAGGCGCGAGGTTGAGTTGCAGAGAGCACTGTCTCGTCAGGAGCCGGAGAGACCTGCGCGGGGAGAGTCGCGGGTTGGAGAGAGACGTTGGCATGAGGATGCCGAGGCGAGACCAGCTAATCCTGAGAGAGATGCGAGGAGATGCCAGTTCAATGACCTCGGTGCCGAGCCATCAAATGCTCCTTCGATGGATGCCAGAGCATATTTTGAGGACATACGCCATCGCCTGGAGGCGGTGCTACAGGGTGTGCCTGAGGGCATGTGGTCTCGCATCCAGGATGAGGACATCCTGGAGCAGTGTGTGTGGATTCTACCGCCATGGTGGGGCGTGGTACGACGAGAAGTAGTAGCAGGTGCTGCGATGACCGGACGATTACCTCCGAGGTAGGAGGGACCAGTAGTGGGTGGGCAACCACCGCCTGAGGGAGGGGCAGGAGGTGGTGCTCTAGAGGCACCTTGAGTGGTGCTCTTTGTATTTTTATCTTTTTGTATATAGGCTGGTGAGCCCATTTTGTATCGAGGTGCTTCACTAGCCTGCAGATACTTGCATTTTTGTATGTAAACATTTGGATGGCACTGTGGACCGTTTTATATATACATGAGTATACATTTTGAGATCTATGTGGTGTTTACATGTGTTTTGTTAATGTTTTGATGATGTCTAATCTATATATGGGGTGACAGGTTGTTGATGTGTTTATATATGTGTAGAGGTAGCTTGATGTGATATATGTCAGTCTAACACAATATTAGCTAAGTTATCTGTAATTTGATTCAATTGTCTTGGAATATGTGTAAATGTAATGGAATCAAAATGTCGAGATAAAAGTCTAACCTGCAGGTATTTGCAAAAGAGGCAAGGATCGCGTATGCGGTACACATTGTTGAGTTGGAGAACAACTAGTTGAGAGTCGAGAAAGACGCTAAGGTGATGAATACGATGATGTTGGCCATCGACCAGGAGGCCAATGACGGCAGTGTATTCAGCTTGGTTGTTGGTCGTTGAACCCAAACATATGCCGCTCAAATGGAGCATTTCATATGAGGGGGTGTAGAGACCCCAAGCGGTCGAAGCGAGATTTTGTGTCCAACGGCTGGCACCGTCGGCGTAACTGATGTGGTAGGCCAGTAGAGGAAGCATCTGTCAATAGCACAAATGATATTTTAGACGTGAGGGATGGAAAAAAGATTAAAAACACTATAAAAGAAATAACCTAAAGTAGAATGACTACGTTTAAGCATAAAATTTCTTTAAGTATAACCTGTTGATGGGTTCTTTGAGAGAGAGGCCTTCGGGAGAGGCCATGATGTATGTGACTTTGGTGAGGCAATGTTGGATAATGTATGGGCCATGCCATAGTGACTCAAATTTTCCATGGCAAAAGGTATCATGAACGATATCGTAAGCAAGGACGAGGTCGCCTTCGCGAAATGAGAAAAGGTTGACATGTCGATCAAAGGTAGCCTTTGATCATTTTTTAGCTGCCTCATTGTTCTGTAATGAAGATCGACGATCTTCATCCAGGGACTCTAAGTTCAGCAAGCGCTGCTCCATTGGAGCAGTGTAGGGTAATAGCTCAATTGCGGTGCGTAAGGTGGGAATTTCACACTCGATGGGAAGAGTGGCCTCAACCCCATGGACTAGATGAAATGGTGTGAAACCAGTAGTTGTTTTCATAGTCGTATGGTCAGCCCATAGTGCGGAAAATAACATATGATGCCAATTGGTCTTATGTTTAATAACCATGCGTTGTAACATGGTCTTGAATACCTTGTTAACTGCTTCGACATGTCCATTAGACTGAGGGTAATATGGTGAGGAAAACTCATGGGAGAATCCTAACCAAGATGAGAGTTCAATGAAAATATCATTCTCGAAGTGTTTCCCGTGATCGGAAACAAGTTGGAGTGGTACTCCAAAGAGGGATATGACGTGGTTAAAGAAAAAACGCGTTGCAGTGTCAGCGGTATTGTTGAAGGTGGGAATAGCTTCAACCCATTTGGTGAAGTAATCGACTGCGACAACAATGTATTTGTGTCCATTGCTGGAGGGGGGATTACAAGTCATGAAGTCGATGCCCCATTTACAAAAAGGGTCGGCAGTGACGAATGGATGAAGAAGAGCAGGTGCTGCTCGGGCTTTGTTGGCGTAAATCTGACACTTCTCACATTGTTTCACAGCGTGAATGCAATTGTGAAACAAGGTAGGCCAAAAGTAACCTGCTCGGATAATCTTCTGAGCAGTGGATATTCCTGAAAGATGGCCCCAACATGCGCCGCTATGGCAGTCGTTTAAGACTCTATTGGCCTCATCAATGGTCAAGCATCAACAAAGAATGGTGTTGACCCCTCGCCGGTATAAGATGTCTCCGATGAGGAGGTAGCAGGGGTCCTGGTGGCGAATACGACAACAATCATCTCGTGAAAGGTGGTTACCAAACTTTTGAGTTTGGAGGTAGACGAGGAGGTCTCCGTACCAAGGATCATCCGAAGTGATGTAAAAGAGGTGTTCATCGGGAATGTCAGTATTGACGGGGGCACTAGTTGTGTCATAGGGGAGGGTTGTGACAAGTTCGGCGAGAACGAGGGCTTTCTTGCTCTTGGGTGTTGAGAATTCAATATCGTACTCCTGAAGGATAACGATCCATCGAGCAAATTTGTCATTAATTTGCCGACGACTAAGCAAGTATTGCATAGGGTTGGAATCTGCTACAACCTTAGTTGTGCGAAGCAGAATGTAGTGACGCAATTTCTGGACTGCGAGGACGACTGCAAGAGCTAGTTTCTCTTTGTGTTTATACTTCAAGGGTGGCCCTGAGAGGTTTTTACTAACGTAATAAATGACATGCTCACGATTGTCATCACCTAGCTGAACGAGAACTCCTGCTACTGAAACAACTGAGGCTGATATGTAGAGGATATAGTCGCGATTGTAGTCAGGTGCACTAGTTAAAGGGGCATTTGAGAGCGCCATTTTAAGATCGTCAAAACACTGTTGGGCATGTTCATCCCAGTAAAATGAGATGTCGTGACGTAGTAACAGAAGGAAACCGTGTGCACGAGTGGCGTAGTGTGGGAAAAATCATCCTAGAAAGTTGGCCTTGCCTTGGAGGCTCTGGAGTTGACGTAAATTCCAGGGAGGTGGAATTTCGGTGATAGCTTGGACTTTGAGGGGCTCCACAGTAATACCGCTTTGGGAAACGATGAATCCRAGAAGGCAGCCCGCGGTGACACAGAAAATGCACTTGAGGGGATTCAAGCGGATGTTGTACTAACGACATCGTTGGAARATGATTCGTAAATCATCAAGATGTTGAGCACGTTTCTTGGATCGAGCTGTGATGTCGTCCAAGTATACGAGGATGATATGAGCCAGATCGTAAAAAATGTATGTCATATCCCATTGGAAAGTTGTGCCAGCATTCTTTAGGCCAAACGGCATGACACGATATGCAAAAGTACCCCAAGGGGTAGTGAATTTGGTTTTGTATTGATCAACGAGGTGGATTTGGATTTGATTATAACCAGAGAAACTGTCTATGAAGGATAGAGCCTCGTGGCCTGTGCAGTCGTCGATAATTTGATCGATGAAAGGCATTGGGAAGTTGTCTTTGGGACATGCGTGATTGAGATCATGAAATTCCGTACAGACGTGGATAGTTCCCTATTTTTTATTAATGGGTACAGGGTTGGAAACCCATGAGGTATAGGCGATGGGGTAGATGAGCCTAGCCGCACGTAATTTGTCAATTTTGGCTTTGATGACTGCTGCTTTGGATGGGTGTAGCGGTCGTTATTTTTTACAAACAGGTGTAATGTCGGGCCAAGTGTCAATGCGATGTTCGATGATAGATGGATCGAGGCCAGGCATTTTCGTGTATGACCAGGCAAAAATATCTCGATATTCCTGGAAGAGGGCTATATAGGCGGTGATTTCTTGAGGAGTGCAAGCGGCTCCAATGGTGATTTCCTCGACCACTCCCTTTTTTATGGAAATGTCAATTTTAATGGTCGGGGAAATGTTGGCCATTTTGCCTTCTTCAAAAGCATCAGGGGCAAGAATGGGGTTTTTGAACCAGTGGATAGGCCCTGATGGGATAAAATCCTTGGTTTCAACCGCGTATATGGGGTGTTGGTTAGGAAGCGTGGAGGCTTCCTGTGGAAAGAAGAGTGTGCAGTGGTGTAGCGCATCCCATGGGTAGTCAGGGTTGTTTAACTCTTCTAGTATTTCCTCGTCACAAAGGAATTGGCGAGAATACAAGGGGTCGTGAAGAGTTATATCGGTGATTGTTGACGTGTGGCCGTCCCTTGGTGATGAAGAAGCAGGGGGAATGACGCAATGGAATTGCGATGGTTCGCTTGACATAAACCAAATATCGAAGTACTGAGGAGTACCCGTGGTAGTTGGGTGTAAAATTTCCGTAGGGAAATGAGCGGGAGAGTTGGGGGGATTGGGGGGTGAATCCTCAGATAAGTCATCCAAGAACCATGGAGGCATTGGAAGGGCCTCGATTTCGAGAGAAATGACATGAAGAACCTCTAGTGACGAGGTAAGGTTAACTATCGATTCTATGGGTCTTTGAAGCAGGGTCAATTGGCGTTGCCTATTCAATGATCATAGGACACTGGTATGTAAAATGATCTAAGGATTCACATAGAGAGCAAGGGCATCTCATACGTTCATTGACTGAAGTATGGACATAATGAATGTCAGTGATTTTTGGTAGGGATGACATAGCTGGACTGGGTTTGCTCTGGAAGCTTTGGCGTACTGCGGCTAATGTCTGTCGAAAGCATGGCAGTGCTGGGCAATGGTGGGTATAATGGCCATATTCTGAACATATAGCGCAAGCGAATTTGGTTTGCAACCCTTTACTACTTGAATGGGGGGTGGTAGCGGCAGTACTGGCTATAGTGGCGAGTGTTGAGGGAGTTTGATTAAGTGGAATCAAATTCTGTAACTCTGGTAGAGATGGGCAGTTGTTGGTTTGGTGTCCATATTTCTCACATAGCGCACAAGGGGGTTGGACGTGTGGGGGAAGTGGAGCTGTGGGCTCCTTCTTCTTTCTCCTGCCCCCAGCTGTGGCAGGGGGGGTAGTGAGTGGGGGTGTAGAGGGTATGGTGGGAGTAAGTATGGGAATTGTCATTGGGATTCCTTCCATTTGGGGGGGAAGGGATGGTCGAGGGATCATCTCGGGTGGATGTAAATACCAAACTAGAATTGCTAACACCATATTAGGGAGGGTAAGCGTTGTGGCTACTTGGAAAGATTTGATGCCAGGTGGAGGGTAAAAGAAGGGGATTTGAGTGATGGCTTGGGGAACTGTCTCCCAAACGGGGATATGACCTTGGGGTGGGGTGAAATCGTGGACTGGCGAGGTCGATGAGTTCACAGGAGGCTTGTGAGGGGGGAAGTTCTGTGACTAGTGGGTTGTTAGATATGATAGAAGCCTCCCTAGGAGGAAGTGTATCCTCTGTGTTAGTTCCGTTAGATGATACGGCGCATACTTGATTGGAAGGATGAAGGAGTGGGGGTGCTCCATGGTAAGTTCCTAACAATGATGGATCTTTGAAAATTCTGGGACCCATTTAGACGAGTGGGTATGCGTCATGACTTGTGTGGATGAGAGGAAGAATGTTATCGATGTTGGCAGATGGGTTAGGCTCGTAATGTGAGACTTGGTCAATGGTAATGATCTTCCCATTGTGGGGGAACATCATTGTTCGAAAGACGGAAGAGGCAACTGCCTTCATAGCGTACATGTAGCTACGACCGAACAAAATATTATAATCGAGTGGGGCATCGATAACTTCAATGTCTATGAGAATAGTCTTGCCCCCGAGTTCTACGGGGACATTTTGGAAGAGCCCTTCAGGAGATGATGGTCGTCCGTCATAAGCCCGTAAGGTAATGGAAGAGGGTATGAGTTCAGGGGAACCAATTTTATTCCATACAGATTTGGACATAATGCATGTAGATGCACCTTCATCGATGATACACCAATGAACTGTGATGTTCTGTATTTTTACTGGGATTTGAAAAGCGATCAAGGCGAGAAGGCGAGGTTCTCCGCTGTCGAGATCAAATGTAATGAGTCGAGTATCTATGGGGTCGACTGCCCCTAAGGCGGAAAGTAATGATTTCTACTAAGTGGGACAAGTCTGAAGGACTTCTAAGACTGACATGGATGCTGGGGATTGTGCTAAGTCATCAACCAAACTGTAATTATGAGCAGCCCTAGCTTGTGGGTTGTGAACATTCTTGCGTAATGGGATGTGAGGGATGTGAAGAGGTGGCTCTGTGTTAGGGCGATGGATCACCAATGGGGGTCCCGTCGGTGCAGGGTTTGTCTCTGGAGGGATGGGTGGAGACTCAGCGGGTACGTGGTACTGACGATTACATGTTTGCAGAAGGATTTCTTCCTCACTAGTGAGGAGGATCATGCAATCTGCTGGATTGTTTGGGTTGAGGTGGGGGAGGCTGTGTGTCATGTTGGGTGTTTATCACACCTTGGTGTGGAATAAGATTATGCAGCATGGCAGGTGGGGTTGTTGCACGTATTGTTGTGGGGTCTGCTGAGGGGCAGGTGGTGTTGGAGGATGGGGTAGACTGCCTGAGTCTTTCAACCATTTGAAATCAGCGATTTGGGGGAAATGATGAGTATAATGACCAAACTCACCGCAAAGGGCACAAGGGAAGTTGGTTTTAACATTATTGTTATTTCTCCCTTGACGCCTATTATTATTTCCCCCCTGGGGGTTCTGATTCCCTTGGTTCTGTTTCCCCCCAGTAGGTTGGTTCTGCTGGGGTTGATTCCCGCCTTGACCTGGGTTGTTATTGTTTCTGTTTCTTCCTTTCTTTTTGGCATTGTTTGACGAATGGGTCAGATTTGTCGTATTCAGCTGTTTGAAATTTTGATATTGCTAAACAGGAGAGGGTTGAACAAAATTCACCCCAGCATGAGGATGTGGGGGAGCGATGGGTTGTGGGGGACCAGGACATGGAAAGTACGGATTCTGTGGGGGTAACGATCCGTAAGGTACATAGGAAGGTGTGGTGCTTTTGCTAGTACTATAAGTTGAGGTAGAGGGGGTACCAGAACTTGTTTAAATAGGTGGGTGTATGAGGGGTGCCAGCGGTGGCCCACTGATGGGTGGAGGCATAAAAACATGGTATGGTTGTTGATAAGGGGGTGGGGGTTAATAAGAAGTGCCCCCGTATGCCGACGAGTATTGAGGTGTTCCATACATTGGTGGTGGTTGGGTTTGTGGACCATGGTGAGTGGTATTACCAATCAGTCCGTCTGCTGAGTGAGACATCCCAGGTTTGTCTTGGACAAACGGCATAGGTTTTGGGAGATCAGGAAGTACGGTGTATAAGTACCCTGACTGTGAATAGATGAGGTCGTATTGTTGAGCCTTACTGATGGATTTTTATTTTGATTGAGGGAAGGTGGAAGCTACATCCTTACCGAGGAGAGAGACAAGTGATCTAAGAAACCAGTCAAGACAATGTTGTTTGGTGGTTTCTGCTTTGCACAAACTACGTCGCCTACGCCACTCGTGAATGTGATCAGTGATATGTGTGGCTGAGGTTTGTTTGAAATTAGAGAGTAGTTCTAGACCATTTTCATGGCGGATTGGTAATTGGAAGAAGGTCAAAAATGCTTTGGCCAAGGACTCGAAAGTCGCATGGGACTCCGATTTTTCATCTACATACCATTTGGCTGATGGGCCAGTGAGTGTGCATTGAAATAATCACAGTCTGACAGAATCATCCATAATGTTGTTGGAAGAGCACCATAAGTGAAAATTCATGACATGGTTGGCAGGGTCATCTCCTACCTTTCCTTCAAACTTGGGTGTGTCTGAAGGTAGTTTGGTGGGCATTGCAGGCCATGTGGGGTCATGCAATATAGGATCATTGGTGAATTTTCTTAGATCGGGTATGTTGAGAGAGGCCAAATATGGCATCTATAGCGGGGGGGGAGGATTAGCTCCAGCCATGGTGTAAGTGTGTTGTGAACCTAACCCTCGAGGGGGGATAGGTGGGTTGGTACTTCCCCCTTGAGAGGAAGTGGGTCCTCCGCTTTCGTGTAAAGGAGAGCGAGTGGATGAAGGGACTTGGGAAGTGGACCCAAGTAATGTGGAACCAAGCAAAGTTGATCCTAAGATAGTAGCACTCACAGGAGTGTGTGAAGGTGGTGTCGATGAGTGGGAAAGACCAGACACTCCCCATAAGATAGGAGGGAGGTTTAGCAAGAGTTGGGAATGATGGGGATTCTGTGGGTCCCCTATGATGTCCAACTAGCTGAGTGGATGTGTGAAAATGGTGGTGAGAGAAAATAAAGATACAAGAGCCTTTGTTGCAAATTTTGAACTTTACACAATATATATATCCAAATCAAAATGTAGTCAGAAGTGCATCATACATAAAGTGGCTTGAAAAAGAAGCATATATGTGGATAAGTGGGTTTTGTCTGCATGGGGAATCAAAGAAAACAAATGCTCGTGTCCTAGAAGACGTAACGTCCTTCCTCTCATATAGCACTGGACCTTCCAATAGTACTCAACAGTGGGGTTTGAAGTCATCGGAAGAGAAACTAGTGAAGGATGAAATAATTGGTTATAATGAGGGGTAAAGGGGGCATACCCCGAAAGAGCTGGCAATATTTCCTAATAGCTGCACAAAATCCAATCAAGGTGCAATTGCAGCCCACAATTGCCACCTGGGAAGATGTCCTAAAATTGGGTCACTAGGTACCTCGGTCAAAGTGCGGCATTTAGATTTTCGGCCTCAGAAATAGGTCACGGGCTGGATCCCGTCCAAGAGGTGGGTGCCTCAAGGGGGGATGCACAGAACAACCAGACCTCGGCCTTTAACCCTTCACGGGTATCTCCCTGCCTTATGGTGTTAGGAACACTTGACTTGGAGGATTTTCAGTTCCCTATTTGACAACTTCTATGGTTTTGACAATGTGAGAACCAGATAACGGGGAGTTATTTGGATGCCTATCCCCAAAATCCTACCTAAACTAAAAAAATTCTTTTGGCACCTCCTGTGGAGGAAAACTTAGTGAGTTTTTAGAAAAAATTTAGATGTAGTTGTTTTGAGAGGTTGGGGGTGGGAACCAACCTCATTGAATTTAAATGGGAGTGGATAGTTTCGTCAAGAAAAGGGTGGGGTGTTTCAGAATCCCTTTGGAGGAAACTTACTTTGACCTCCATGTTTCAAGAAGAAACTATGTGAGTGATAAGTGACTTTTGTGTGTGAATGAGTGAAAGTGTGCCAATTTTTTAGTGAATTAGGTGTCACCTTG
>JASDQU010884170.1:41933-56264 GCA_032191745.1 Picea mariana | reverse complement strand
TGCTGTGATGATGATGATGTATTAGTTTTATACTAATACACATTGATGCAGATGATGATTGCATTCCTTTGAGAATGACGATGCTGCTGATGAAGAAAACTTTCGATGATTTATAGATACGCCAGTCAGTGTTCCAAGATGATATTGATGATGCTGTCCTCCTGATGCTGTTGATGATAAAGGCCTCTCTCTCGTTTGATGCTGCTGTAGAATACCCTTCTTGTTAAGGGGGAGTGTTGAAATAATGTAACTGCAAAGTGTATTTTTATTATTATTTGATATATTATTCATAGGATCAATCCCCATTGTGGATTGATCATTTCGGCAATTGTAAAAGGACCAAATCCCCTTTTGCGGATTGGTCATAATATAATTGTAATAAGCAAAAGAAGAAGTCGGCCCCAGAATATATCAAAGAGGCCCCAGAATATAATAAAGGTGGTTATAACCACCCAGAAGAAGAAGTCGGCCTTGCCAGTGAAAGGACACTCCCACACGTGCCAGTCTTGTATCAATAAGGAGGCTAGCACCTCACTTAGACACACACTCACTTGTTCATTGAGAGACAAGTTTCGAAGCTGCAGTTGGAGAAGAGAGAAAGAGAGAGGCGCATCTTTGGGAGAGGACATTTTGTACTTGTTTGAGTTATCTCTTGGCATTGTATTGGGTATCTATAATAAGGAAGTTTTGCTGGGTTTTCTTCCCCTAGAGGGTTTCCCAGGATAAATGCTGTGTCTCTTGTGATTGTGTATTTCTCAGTGATCTTATCTTATGCTGTTGTTATTCATTGAAATGCAAAGAACTATAATAATGGCTTAAACATTAACAAAATAAAGCTATGACGAGTACAAAATGAGGATGTTAAGGCATGCTGGAACTATGTCAAAGTACATACGCTTGTATACAAGCTCATCTATAGGATCATGCCAGTTTTCCCTTCCAGTTGCCACCCAATTTTCTCAATTAAGTCCCTATTCTTGTTGAATTAGTTGTATTATGAAATTGCTAACTTAGGGGCCTTCAATTTAATATTTGTTAGTTCCATGTCCTTTTCCAAGTTTTCGAGATGACCCCAATTAGAGATTCTTTTTCTTCAAGTTGAGCTCCCCACCCTATAAGTGATGGGTGGACCTCCTACTCCATCATAGAAGCCATTTCATAAGTGCTCCTTTTGAGTTGAGATTACCTAGGATCCTCAACATGCAACTTTCCTTCATTCTCCACCACAACCTTTCGTGCCTTTCAAATCGATGATAGAAAACTTCTTTGTAGCCCGGACTTGACGAGTCTCTTGTGAAGCCTTGCTTGTGCAATTCTTCCAAGGTGGGAGTGGATGGACTACCATTCGTTCTTCCACCTCTAAATCCCATGCTTCTCAACATCTCAATATAACCAACAAACTTGTATAAAATGATTAACTCCTAGTCTCCCTACCTTTCTTTGCTACGTAGATGCCTCAAAACACTAAGCTCCATCTCGACAGAATTGTGCCGAATTTGTAGAATGAGACTAGGATGGAATCATAGAGATCCATCTACAAATTCGTCGGAGAAAAATGAGATTTTGTCTTGTCAATCTTCCACTAACTTACCGAGTGATAAATCCTCACTCCTTTCATAACTATGGGAATCCTAGGCATCCTCATCATTAATACCACTTTAATCCCGAAGTGCCTTAGGCATTGGGTTTTGATTTGATAATATTCAAAACTAAAGCAAGCGGTGAATTCAAAGTTGGCCTCAACTTTGATTTGCCTCCCCTTATGAACTTATGAATCATTTTTAAATGAAGATTTGATTTATAGCTTCCAATTACCCTCATCCTTGAGGTCTAAGGAAAGGTCATTGAGTGCTTTGCCTATCTAGGTTATATAACCCTCTTTAATGACTAGGTTGGTTACAAGGCCCGTGATTTTATTTGCATGTTTTTAATATGGATGAATCAAACTTAATGAAAATATTTTGATGGCTCTTCAATGTGCGCTAAGTAGTAGCCTTCCAAATGCCAAGTTGGAAACTTATTTTTCTTAAGAATGAAATATATAATAGCTTTGAATCTCCATGAAAGATAACCTGTTGGTAATTAAGTTTTAGGGACAATTTGATTCTAGTGATAATACCTTCCACCTTTACATGAATACTCATTCTCTAACCCAAGAATTTTGAAAAAATGGCATTTATGGAACTCTATTCATCCCTAATTGCACCTCCATCTCCTGCATTGCTTGGGTTGCATTTGGCAACTGTTAAACTTTGAAAACCCAACAATAGATTTAATGTGCCAATAATTTTGTTTACCCATAAATTTAACTCAGAAAATTATGCACAGAAAATACAACTGAGTTCAAATACAAATGCACAACAGAAAATGAAACCAAGCACAAACATTTAACATAGTTATTTACCTTGGAAACCCTAGTGTTGGGAAAACCAACAAAGAGGGGATTTTATTATTAGCTTCAGAGAAAAATATTACAACAGAAAATATTCAGAAATCTTAAAGCCCAGAGTTTCCGTCTTCTTCAGTTGTACGACCTAGCCAAATCGGCCTGTACGATGCAACAAAATCGGCCTGTACGACGCAACAAAATCGACCTTGTACAGCCTTGTATGGCCTGCAACTCGACCCTTCCTCTTGTTGTTGTATGACCTAGATTCAGTCTCTTCCTTGCTGCTAGTACGACCTGCTATACAACCCTCTCTCTCTCTCTCTACTGTACGAACCAACCAAGTTGCCTCATTCCCAGCTGCTAGTTCACCCTCTTCCTCAGCCAAATCACGCTCTTGTTTTTTCTTAATGCGTGTGTCCTCACCCATCACCTCAACTCTTTTTATATTTCCATCTCCACTCTATTTCCTCCTTTGAGAACTTTCTAGAAGAGTCAAGAAAGTTCACTTAAAAAAATATTAATTTCCTAATTTAATACTTAGGAAATTTGAGTTATAAAGCCAATAATAATTGAATGAATAATTATTATGCTTTTCCTAAGTTTAGACTTAGAATAAAATAAATTCTACTGATATGGATAATAATGAAATGTTTTATGCATGCCTGGACACAAGGCCTATGCAAAGACACCTTCCAAGCTATAATTTTAACATCAACTTCGTCGAAGTTAACTCTCATCCACCCTTGCTCCGAAGGACTCTAATCCTAATGGGATGTAGATGGCATTCCTAAGGGTTGTCCTTCAATGGAGAGGAACCCCTAATAACTTTGATGAAATTGTTTTTTCTTGTTTACAAGTTATGCATAGAGTATTCTAATCTTAGAGAAGTTAAAAATACATCTTCTAGAAAACTTAGCTATATCACATAGAGAAAGAAATGGTTACCCCAGACGAGGTAATACATCCCTTATAATAATTGGTTCCCCCAAGACATGGTAGTAAATCCCTTGCAATATATGATCTCCCAAAGACAAGGTGATATATCCCTTGTAACTTTGATGGGAACATTTTTTAGTTCCTTAATAATTATGTACGAGCTATTGGAAACTTAGAGAAATTTAAAATGGATACTTTGGAAGAGATGACTAAGCTCAAAGGTCCATTACATCATCCATATGAAATGAGGTGAAGTGTTCTATTACCACCTTACTTTTCATAGGACTAAGAAAAGTCTTACTAGGGAATATTCACTATTAGGGTACTTTCTTTGAAAAAAATATAACTTGGGAAGTATTTTAAACTCACTTTGATGTTACTTTTGACACAATGTGATAGCTATACCATTTTAGGGTGTACAATTAGCCTTTCTTATGTAAACCAAAGATTCAAATGTTTAATTCATGAGATTCAATTGGGCATTAGTATTGACTTATACAATTGTTTTTGATAGAGAGATTTGGCATTTTCCTTTCTCGATTTGCAGGTCAAAGAAAGGAAAGATTGTTGATATCATAAGAGATAGTAGATCTACGGTGATCTCTTTAACAAACCCTAATCCAGTAAGAAGAAATTGCAGATCACAAGAAGATGTTTACATACCATGACTTCATCATTATAATTTAACCATAACCAAGAGAGAGCCACCACAAATAGAGTGAAATAGCATAGGTGCCCTTAGGCAAAAGAAGGTGCCCTTAGGAAAACGAATGACTAAATTCACTAGAATGAGATGATACATATGAGAGCTTGAGTTGTGTGTATATAAGCAACTCAAGTGAGGCATCCCTTCAAGAAGGGAGGCATCCCTTCAAGAGGGGGTTATGGGCCCACAAACAAGGGCACACACCCCAACTATAAAACACAATASAAAAGARCAAGTGGGTTTAACTTTTGAAATCTAGGCCCATTAAGTGCCCCAACTACCAACATAGTGGGCTGGCAYGTGGTCACAAGTGAAGATTACACACATTCTCAACAACCTCACTTAATTTGAACAAGGAGCTTCTTTAGATGATATTACAATACATCATGTTTCCCCTTTTAATGGTAGCCCACATACACTAATACATGTTCGTAGATGGGTGAAGGTGGGCTCCAGAAGAGATTTGGTGAAGATATGAACAAGATGATATGTGGAAGGAACAAAGATTGGCAAAAGTTTTCCATGAGTATGAAGGTGCCAAATCGAATGCATCCAAATCTCTATGTGTTTGGACTTTTGATGATTCATTGGATTATGAATAAGCTTAATGATACTCTGATTGTCAAAAAATAGGATGGAAGGACGAAGTTGAGCAAGATTTAGCTCACCAAGTGACATCCACATCCAAAAAAGATGCTTCTTGACATGAACTGCACTGGCATATTCAGCTTTAGTAAAGGAGTTCCCCACTCCCCGTTGCTTCTTGGAACACCAACAAACTGGTCTAGAACCAAGAGAGAACAAATATCCCGAGGTTGAGTGTTGATCATCAAGATAACCCACCCAGTTGGCATGAGAAAAGGAAAGAAGACAGATGTCAAGACCTGTTGAGTAGAGAATGCCCATGTGAGTGGTGGCTCTAAGCGCAAATGTCCTAAGCAACTTGCTAATGAATCTCATGAGGTTCATGCATGTAGCGAGAACATATACTGACTACAAAGGAGATATTTGGTTGAGTACGTACAAGATAAAACAAATTATGAATGAAATATTGATAAATAGATGCATCAAACAAGGGTGAAGAGCGCTCAACCTAAAGGCTCATCCCAGAGGCAATAGGAGTAACAATTAGCTTGAAGTCTTCCATACCAAAGCACTGCAAGAGATTCAAGGTGTATTGTGGTTGAGAAAGAGAAATCCTAGTAGAAATATGAGAAAKCTCTAAAATGGAGTGAAGCAACCCTAAATCAATGATCTTAGATGAGTCCTTGAGYTGYTGCGTTAGATCATTGATCATGGATGTGWAGTGACTAGTTAGAAGGACGTCATCCACATATAGCACAATAATAAGGGTATGGCCATCTTGATGGCGAATGCAGATATCATGCTTAACCTCGCACCGGGGGAAGCCGTGATTGATAAAGATATTGTGGATATACCAAGTGCGAGGTGCCTATTTAAGGCCATATCAAGATTTTTTGAGATTACAAACCAAGGGAATAGGATCATGTTGTAGAAACCATGGTTATTTTTGCATATAAATCTCTTCTTGAAGATCTCCACGAAGAAAAGCACTTTTGACATCCATTTGATGAACCTCCCAATTCAGTGAAGCAACTATAGAGAGAATCATTCGAATGGATTGTTACACCATATTTTGTATAGGGTGTTCAAGGACCATTTCATGACACCTTATAGGATGACACTTATGGACTTCTTGTACCAGTTGTAGATCAAGGGCATTATCATGTTTTTCATGTTATCCTTGGTGCTACCCTTATGGTTTATTTGACCTTCGACTAGCCAAGGGGAAGGTGACATTCATATAGGATGACTTGGAACAATCATTTTGTCATCCCTTCTCACTCTTTTTAGTATATTAGATGGATTGGTCATGGTTGTACCATTGGTGGAGGTTACTTCACCGATATAGCATTTATCTTCATCTTGTTGCAGGTGTTTCTCCATGGTTGATCATTGTTGGAGAGATCTCCTTTTGTATCCCCTTTTGTGCTCATGATGATCTGGTCAGTACTCTCACTTGATCTTTGCATGATGTGTTCAAGTCTTATTCCTAGTTGCCGTGTCTTCTAGTATGGTGGGGTACTTTCCTAGTGATTTGCCTAGATATTGTTCACCTTTCACTACCATTGATTCATTTTTCCTAGGTACCATCCATTATTTCATCACATTTCACTTTTACCTAGACAKAATCCACATKACACCTATATTCCATCATGTTTCCACTCCTAAAGGGTGCATGAGCCATTTAATCCATTTTCATATAGTTTTTCCTTCAAAACTAACCTCTCATTTGGCATATTTCATTAATTCACCTTTTCCATGTGTGAACATGCCAAAGTGGTTTGGGATATTTTCAGTTTTGATTAATCAGACCCAAACCTAAGGTTGAGTGTTACATTAGTGGCCTTTTTTATTCATGGGTTGTAAGGCTTAATTGAGGCCTCATTTCCCTAGTTGCAATTAAAAAAATAAAAAAAAGAAGAAATAAAAAGGAAAAAAGAAGAAAACAAAAAGCAAAAAACACTAGGGAATGCAACTTAATGTTCATGTGGTACACAACTTCATGGTATCACTCCCATTTGGCACACTTGTTGAGGCAACTCAATATTAAAAAAGTATTTTTGTTAGTGCTTTCCCTCTTGTGAATTTGTTGGGCACCTTTAGACACTTGTTCACACTAACATGTGCCACACCTTTGACCGTGTTTCATCCTTGGCACATATGTTGAGGAGGTGGTTGAACTTGCACAATTTTTGGGGGTTAGTTATGTTGCATGCGCCCTAGCCATTTGTCGACATTCACATTTTTCTTTATCCACATTTCCACTTACCTTTTTGACCCTATCTTYTKSGCATGCTTCTCTAGGCAGTGTGCTCCACTAGATTGTCCACTTACACCTTGTAATAAGCCYTGTTCACATTATGTTTTCACYTGGATTTAGAGTAAGTGACTTGGAACTAGTGCACCCTATCTATTTTTTGGGAGATTCTTCACATAGTTCGAGATTTTCATTGAGAAGCTACCTCTTGGAGATTATTTTATTGCTCTTTGACACATTCTCTGCATTGTGGAGTGGTGCGTCCTCTCTTAGTGGACCACTTTTGCTATTTTTGGAGTAGGCTAGGAGGGTGCAATCTCTTGAGTTATTATTTTGTTATTTCTTGATGGTGGTTGCAACCACCTTGGCACTTTCTCCTAGGGCGCCTCTCTTTTGGAGATCATTATATTCTTTTTGTTGTAGAGAGTTTATTGTATTCCTCAGCTCTCTTGATTCTTTAATGTGGAGAGATATTTGATGACCAAACATGACCTAAATACACATCACTTGCGGGTACCTGAGCAATTTTTCCTATCATTCCCATGGAACTGCCTTCTTCCCCATCCATCTAATATTTTATTATTAGTTTGACATGTATGTTTTGAGAATTCCTTTAACATGTCAACTTTGATCACTGGGATATTGTTCTTTTATTTAGAGGTTGTTGAGATTAGAACTCTATATATTGGAGGCTTTCCTCATTTGTAATGGTTGTTGTTCAATGAGATAATAGTAGAGCATTACTTTTTTTTGGAGCAAATATTTTGGAGATCATATCATTCATGTTTGTGAGACTATTGTGTGAGAACTTTGTTGTGGATAGGAGTTTTGTTTTGCAAGTAAAGGGGTTGAACCAAGGCCATCTAAGCAAGAAATCATCTTCAAGTGGTGGAATAATTAAGGTGTGAGTTTTCTCCCTTGTTTGTTTATTTTGTTTGCATTAGATATTTCTCGTCTAGTTCCTTTAAATAGTAGCAACTAGATTTAGTAATATTTAGGCAAGAAAAATACCGAGGTTTAATCTTGAAGTTGATACCTTTAGGATTATTTCCTTGTATAATGTTACCACAGAATTTGACACTTATGCAAAGCCCTCACAAGATGCTAAACTTGTGTAACAATTTGGAAGTAAATGCCATTGTCACCTAAGCAAGTACTTCCCTCGTTTTAGTGAAGGACGGGTCCAACACAAGGGAGGCTTACTTGATGACCTCAAGGGGTCCTATAGCAATATTAGCCAAGCCGATGGCCCCCTATCTTGGTCACCTCAAAAGGATAGGGTAGGTCTAAGGAAATGTGAAAGGCTAAGAAGAGTTTGGACGAGGTAATTGGTTGACGTGTGTAAGAGAAGATTACCAATGCATATAATGACAATTACCAAGTCTAACACATGAATGATCACCCTTAGAACACTAGCTATCAAGCAAGAAGGCTGTTGTAGCGAAATTGCAGCAATAAACAATGATTATACTAACCAAGACTGTTTTATAACAGCAGCAATGAATTGGCCCTCAGAAAATGTAAATAAAATCTTAAAATATAGTCCTGAACAAGTGGAATAAGATCCAAGTGTTCAATAATGATTTTAACCTTCTTAAACCACAATAAGATCCAATTAAGCCCTAATGGCTGTAGCAAACATTTATAACAGCAGCAATAAGTTCACTTAGATTGCTAAACATTGGAATTGCATAAGTATGACAACAACATGTGAAACCTAATCCACTAAAGCGTTTTAAAAGAGAGAGGGTTTTAAGAGAGTTGTATCACTTGCAAATAGTAGACTAGTACCGTTTTCTCTTTGGGCAATGGAGTGAAGCAACACCATCAATTAGATAGCCAAGAAGAGATGGGAATTTGAAGCCCTAGGGCTGAAGTCTTATAGGCCTAGGATCAAGCTCAAAAGACAAACCCCAGAGTTTATGGCCTTGTAAACTTGGGTGCCGTCTCCTTCTTCTAGGATGTCTAACTTGAAGATTAAAGTGAACTATGTCAAAGTCTAAGGTTTATGGCCTTATCAACCCTAGATCTTGAGTTAGCCAAGACAAAGCCCCAGGGGGATAAAGACTTTTAATCCCTAGAACTAGGTCTTAAATGCTTCAACAAACAAGATGAATGAAATGGGGAGGGGGATAAAAACTTATAATCCCCTCCTAGGGTTTCAAGCAAGAACAAGGTAGCATGCAACAAATTACAATATAGCATTCACCACAACATACCATGAACAAACATTTAAACTTGGCAAAGAAGAGTTACTCAACCAAGTCGAAATGTACGAGGAAACGCTAGCTCAAGATCATCCACCAATAATAAGACAAAGCATCAACAAAGTTCTCCTTCCAAAAGTGCCCATTGGTTCTCCATAGCAAAAGATAAGATAAGAGAGCAATGGAAGTGATATCACACAAGTGATGAGTGATCATTTGATACAATGGAGTGCTCCTTCTATATATATGAGGTAACTAAGTGCATATGTCCACATAAAAGCCTAAAACAACAATAAATCCATGATGCAAGTGGGGTTGACCACTCAAGTAGCCTCTAACAATAGATAATCATGCTAACACATCAAAATAAGCCCTCCAAAGCCACATGTGTGGGTGACGTCATGCCCTAGGAAGGTGTAGGAAGGCCTCCAAAGGCCATCTCATCATCAAGGTGTTGAGATTTGGGTACCTTGGAAAGTGGTCCCCATGTGTTTATGAGTCTCTAAACACAAAGGGGGAGACTATTACCCTTGTACTTTACTTTATGATTCTAATTTCACTTTGACTTAGGAGATTTAAGTCAAAAGTGAAATATGTCACTTAAGTCATTAAAGTGACAATTAATTCACTTTGTGAGTGAATTAATAGACATAAAGCAAACTAAGGAAAGTGGGTTTCCTAAGTGAGATTTAGGGATTGAATCTCACCCATTGATTAGACTTGACTAGATTGGATCTAGACCATTGATCTTTTAGGGTTTGGCCAAAGGAGGCTAAAGGAGGGTATAGTGCATTTACGAGACTCATTCTTCACTTGAGAGGAGAGGAGATGAGAAGGAGAGCTTGGGTGCAAATCTTGAGGAGAGGAGAGGGCACACTTGTTTGAGGGTTTGGAAGGAGCTTGGGCTTGACACTAGTCTACCATGAAGCACTTATCATGGAGGATGGGCTATCATATGATGGAGGGCGCAAGCTACTAGAGAGGGGCGCAAGCACTTGAGGAGGGCGCATTCTTGAGAGGAGAGGCGCTCCATATGAGGAGAGGCGCATCTAGTTGAGGTTTCCCTTCTTGTTGAGGAGAGGTGCATTCCATGGGAGATGGAGGGCACATGGCAAGGGAGGATTCACTCCATTGTTGAGTTATTGCTTGAGTAGGGGCGCATTTGCTAGGAGGAGAGGCACATCCTTGAGAGAGGGAACATCCTTCTATCTTATGGGAGGTTCTTACTTCATGGAGAGGTCCACTTCACTTGCTTAGGTGCAATCTAGGGAGTAGAGGGCGCAAGGGTGAAGGAGAGGGAGCTACTTATGGTTTTTGCTCGAGGAGGGGGTGCGCTATCTCTTTGTGGGAGGCTTTCTTGAGAAGAGGAGGCTACTACAAGGGTAAGGCAAAGGCAAGCAAGAGGTCAAAGGTCAAGCAAGAGCAAAGGCAAGGCAAAGGCATCATGATAAAGACAAAGAAAGCAAAGGGAAGAAAGGCTCACCAAGGCAAGGGGCGTCTTACTTCACAAGGCTTGTGGGGAGGTCTTCAAGGAACTCCAAGGCATCCGAGAGTGGTTTCTATTGTACTAGGTTCACTTGTATATGTTTCTTGTGTTGTTCATTTTGCTTTGAGGCCTTCTATATATATCTGCTCCAAACTGGTTTTCCCCATGGGGGGTTTTTTTCCAGGGCCATGTTAACCAAAAACATGTGTCAATTTCTTGCATACTTAGAAGTGTAGATCAACATTTTAAAGTTAAAAGATCTAGAGGTAGTGTTATTTGTTTTGATGTATATTGCATGTGCTAACATTGAGTAAAGAAAACACTTGCAAGGGCACCTCAAAAGGACACTTAACCAGCAAAATATTGAGCTGAAAGTTGGTGACTGTTTGCTGTCCTAAAACAACAGCAAAGGACATTCATAGAGTTGAAACTTAGAGCCATACTAAGGTCAAAGACAGACCTTAGTTGGCAACCTCATAGGACCTCAAAAAATCTACATGGTATCAGAGCCAATTTAGGAAGGCCTCCATAGGCCATCTCATCATCAAGGTGCCAAGTATGGTGGAAGGTGACCTCTCCTCATCAAAGGTCATGTTTTGTCATCAAAGACCCCAACTCATCAAAGTAGTGCCCCATTGGTAAGCAAGCCCTAATCCATGACATCATCATTCATATAATCAACGTTCAAGGTGGAATGAAGGTCCATCTCGCCTCTGCATGGTATCTAATCATGTGTTAGTGCAACGTCCTCCATGCAATGCTTGATAACCTCCGGGTTCAACGCCCCAAGGTGTGGGCTTCTTTCCCATTGGTGTGCTCGTAGGATTGTATCTGTAAAGTAAAAGCTCATCTGTCCATTGTCCAAGGTTCAAGAGGTGTGAGAGCCTGTATTGGAGGGAGCCAAGCCATCAAGTGGCCCAACACTCTGCATCACACGTGCTATGTCCTATATGAAGTGCACAATGTCCCGATGAAATCACAAAGACGTCCTCCGAAGTCCATGTCAGCTGCACCCAAGTTAGTCAAAACCATGGAATCAAGTAAAACCAACAATCACAAGGAGCAATAGTCCTTATGTTAGTTTTTTGGGGTAGCTCGGATAGGTGACTTAAAGTGAATTTTTGTAAAGTTCAATGACTTAAGTTATTTAAGTGATCTCAATGAGAGATTAAGTCACGACCGTTGATCTCATAGGGGCAAGATCTAATCTTGATTGTTGGAGATCTAGGGTTAGGGTTTTAATCATTAAAGGAATTATAAAAGGAGATCTAAGGAGGGTGAGGTACATTTTTATGAGAGAACATTTGGAGAGATGAAGAGAGGAAGAGTTTGCAGTGAGAGGAAAAGAGGGTGCAAATCCCAAGGAAGGGAAGAGGCACAAATCCCAAGACAATGTGGGCACAAAAATTGAGGTGAAGATCAACATTGGCACAAAAATTGAGATAGATTTCTTGTTATCCGTACAATAGATTATCAGTCTGTACAGTCGCTCGTGTGAGGGTTTGTTGGATTGTACATGTCGCATTTGTCTTTGGTTGCTGGGCCATACAGGTCATACTTTGTTTGGTATAGTTGGGCATGGATTTCGAGGCAGATCTTGAAGCATGATTTTCAATGCTGGTACAAATTTCTAAATGTTGTAATAATTGTTGTAAAATTTCCGAGTTCTCTCTGGTCAGAATAATAAATTTCTCTCATTTACTAGTTTTCCCTTCAGGGTTTTTCCAGGGGTATTTACCTAGAAATATCTGTGTCAAATGTATGTGCTGTTTTTATATTCGGTTGTTTATTTCGCTTATTAGAACTCAATGTATTTCTATTTGTAAATTTCAGATTTGCGAACTTACTGTTTTCGTAAATTTCAGATTTGTGAACTTACTGTTTTTCGTAAATTAATCTAAGAACGATTTATTGGAACTAGAAATCATTTCTAGGTTTTAAGGAAATTTCAACATGGTATTAGAGTTGGGACTTTGAAGAGTGGCATTGAAGACTTTGACACAAGGATCTTGAAGGGATTGCAGGGGTTTTTCTTGGAAAAAGGAAGGGAAAAGTATTGTTGGTCAGTTGGGCGAGGATGGCTACCAGATTGAGGTTCGAGGACAGGCTGGACGGGGCTACGAATTTTAGCCCATGGAAAGAGCATATTGCGTTGTTGTTGGAGGAAAACAAAATCTAAGACATTGTGGAGAAAACCAAGGTAGTTCCCACAGATCCATTGCTTTTGGCGGCCAACAAAAAGAAAAATGTGAAATCCAAAAGGGTGCTCTTGGATGCCGTGAAGGACCATATCATACCTCATGTGTCTGGAAAGAAAAATGCCTATGAGATGTGGGAGGCTCTCACAAAGCTTTATCAAAGTGGAAACCAAAACAGGAAGATGGTGCTTTGGGAGAAATTCAGGAGCACCAAGATGTCCAAGATTGACATAGTGGCATCTTATCTCACCAAAATATCATAGGTTCTTGATGAGTTAACTATTGTTGGAGAGGAAGTCAAAGATGACGAACTTGTGAGGACAACTTTGAATGGGTTCTCAGAGAAGTGGGCTCCATTCATGAAGGGAGTCGTGGCACGAGAACATCTCCCTAATTGGTAGAGTTTATGGGATGATTTCTCTAAGGAGGAGACTCGAGAGGAGGCTCTTCAAGGCAGTCAGGCTAAGGGTGATGAAGACGAGGAGAATGCTGCTCTTCATGTGAAGAAGGGTAGGTGAGATGGGAAGAAGGACATGAGCAAAGTGAAATGCTTTACATGTCATAAGACTGGCCACTATGCAAGCCAATGTCCAAACAAGAAGGGCAAGAAGGAGACACAAGTAGCAACATCAACATCAACTGAGATCGATGATTTTGCTGAGTAGTTTGAGAAGGCATTTTCTTTTGTGTCTTGTCTTTCATGCAGTGGTAGTGCAGAGTTTGGGGACATTGGAGCATGGGTTGTGGACAGTGGCTCATCTTGCCATATGACCTGAATGAGGTCGATGTTCCTTAGTGTTTCAGAGACAGACTCATTCTGTCATGTGAATTGTGGGACTAGTACCATGCATGTAGTGAAGGGGGTTGGATGTGTGAGATTCCAACTGGAGCCAATAGGATCTCTACAGGCGGTAGAGGTGTTGTTTGTTCCGGAGTTGAAGGTAAGCTAGCTCTCAGTATCAACTTTGGAGGATGAGGGATATGGAGTTGTATTCCAACATGGACATGTGCTCATATATCCAGAGGGAGCTACCCTGGATGCAACAATAGTGCTTGGTGTCGGACAAGGGAGTCTTTACAGGTTGCTGGGACAACTTGTGTGTGAGTCCAAGGGGATCTTGGATTCAAGATCAATGTTAGTGATAAGTGGTTGTGAGGCTACTTCCAGTATTGTCAGGAGTCTCAGCTGGTATGAGATGACACAGTTGGATGCTCACAAGTGTGAGGAGACTCCTAAGGGCATGGTGAGGAGGAACGGGTCTTCAACACAAGATCCAGGGCTAATGGTCGGGAGGCTTTCTCGTTCAGAGGGAGCAACTACAACAACAAATGGAGTGATGGGGTTGGAGACAGATCCAGGTGGAGGTTCTAGAAGTACCTTCCTCGCTAAGTGGGAGTGTTAGTTTTTTGGGGTAGCTTGGATTGGTACTTCTGCATTGGCGGTGCCTAGCATGTGGAAGTGTCCGAGCAACACTCTCTAGATAGTACTTTATAAGGTGCTTTTATAAAGTGCCTTCTATATTTAATGATTTAATGAATTAAAGGGACTTTTTATAAAGTTGAGTGA
>JASDQU010884169.1:15848-26131 GCA_032191745.1 Picea mariana | reverse complement strand
TTTTAGACATAATCTAATCAATATAGGACAATTGAGTCAAAATGGTTATGATGTTAGATTTAAGGACTCCATGTGCACTATCTTAGATAAACCTCCTTGTAGAAGACTTATTTCAAAGGTTCAAATGACCAAGAATAGAATGTCCCCATTGAGTGTGAGAAGTGTAAACCTGCTAGAGTCATATGCACAAAATGTCTTAAGCACAGATGAGACTTGGTTTTGGCATCTTAGGTATATTCACCTACCTTTTAGGATTCTTAGTCTCTAGAAAAAACAGTCAATGGTTAAGGGATTTTCCATATTGAATGAACAAACCATCCCTTGTGAAAGCTACATTACTGGAAAACATCAAAAATATAGTTTTCTAGCAGCCTCCTATAGAGCCAAAGAACATCTAGAACGGATTCACATAGATGTATGTGTACCCATGAAAACTCAGTCCATTGGTGAAAGTTTTTATTTACTAATGTTCACTGATAATTTCAAAAGGGAAGTTTGGGTATATTTCCTCAAAAACAAATATGATACATTCACAACTAACATAGTGGAAAATATGTCAAAGTGCTCAGGTCAAATGGAGGAGGAGAGTATGACTCAAAGGAGTTTGCAAATTTTTGTAGACAATAGGGAATTAAAAGATTGTTCACCACCAGATATACTTTGCAGTAGAATGGATTGGATGAAAGAAAGAATCATACCAACATGAACGTGGAAAGAAGCGTGATCAAAGCTAGAAATCTTTTTAATTATTTTTGGTTTGAAGATGTTGCTTGTTCAGTCTACATACTAAAAAAATATCCAACAAAAGGTGTGAAAGATAAAGTGCCTCAAGGGGCATGGAGTGGCACAAAGTCAAGTGTCTCTCACTTTAGAATTTTCAGTTGTATAGCCTATGCACATGTCCTAGAAGAGATAAGTAGGAAACTTGATAGTAGGAGTGAAAAGTGCATTTTCATTGGGTACATTGAACAGTCCAAAGCCTATAGAGTATATAATCTAGTCACCAAGAAATTTTTTGGTGAGAAGAGATGTAAAATTCTTGTAGGACAAATCTTGGAGTGACCAAGAAAATGAAACAATGGATAGCCAAAATCCATTACTCAAAATAGATGAACAGGTGGAAAGATTAGGACAACAAGTACCTCCACCAAGACTGCCAAGGTTACAGGTGCAAAGACAAGAAGAATAGATTGAAAATAGTTCTTTTCCCAATAGTGAGTTAGTAGCTTCTATGAGAAATCAAAGAACAAGGAGCTTGAGGGAAATCTATGAACAGTTGGATGACATGGATCAACAAACTTACTTTTCCTTATTATCCTATAAACCTACTTATTTTGAAGAAGTAGTAAAGAAGAACATTGGGTACATGCCATGAATGAAGAGAATGAAGCTATTGAAAAGAATGGGACATGGGATATTGTTGATCTTCCAATAGATAAAACCATCATTGGTGTTAAGTGGGTTTACAAGAAAAAATTGAATGAGAAAGGAAAGGTAGAGAAACATAAGGAAAGGTTAGTTTCTAAAGGGTTTTCTTAGCAACCCGGTATTCAGTATGGCGAGATCTTTGCTTCAGTAGCAAGGTTGGATACCAATAGAGATGTGATATCCATTGTAACCCAAAACAAATAATTAGTTTGCTGGATGGATTTGAAGTCAACCTTTTCAATGGAAATTTAAAAGAAGAGGTGTGTGTAGATCAACCACCAAGATTTGAAGTAAAAGGCCAAGAGCATAAAGTGTACAAGTTGCAAAAAACCTTGTATGTATTGAAGCAAGCTCCAAGAGTTTGGTACAATCAAATTGACTCTTATTTGCTCAACAATGGGTTCAACAAAAGTAGTAATGAGCCCACTCTTTATACCAAATCAGGTTAGCAAGTTAAAATTCTTATAGTTTGTCTTTATGTTGATGATATGATATCTTGAAATCAAATGTTAGATGATTTGAAGCTACCATGAAAAGAGAGTTTGAGATGATAGATCTTCGTTGCATGAATTAATTTTTAGGAATTGAAGTTAATCAATCCGATGAAGACATTTTCATATGTCAACAGAAGTATGCTACAAATATCTTAAAAAGGTTGAGGATGTATAAATGCAAACAAAAAAAAACAGCTATTGCAATAGGAACAAAATTGAGCAAGTAGGATGATGGATCAGTAGTTGATTCAACAATATATAAGAGGCTTAAATGAAGCCTCATGTATCTTACTACAACTAGAACTGATGTTATGTATGCAGTTACTTTCATTTCTAGATTTATGGAGTTTCCCAATAACTCTCACCGGAAAGTTGGAAAAGAAATTAAAGGTATATTGCAAGCACAACTCATTATGGATTGTGGTACACAACTTTTGAAGACAACATAATTACAAGATACATAGACAATGACTTTGTTGGTAGCATTGATGATATGAAAAGAACCTCGGGATATGCTTTTCATTTATGCGCAAATTTGATCTCGTGGGATTCTAAGAAGCAATCCATTGTCTCAATATCTTTTGCAAAAACAAAATATGTAGCAGCTACTACAACATCATGTCATGTAGTATGGCTAAGAAAACCGACATTTAAAGATCTTGCACATGTGCAGAAGGAACCAACTTCTATTTTCTATGACAACAATTCAACAATTGCATTGTTAAAAAACAATGTGTTTCATTGGAAAAGCAAACACATTGACACTCAGTATCACTTCATTCGTAAGCTTGTCAACAATGATGACATTTCTCTTCAATTTTGTGGATCTAGACATCAACTAGCAAATATGTTCACCAAACCATTGGGAATAATTGTTTTCACGTTTGAGAGACAACACTTAGGGATTGTCAGAGTTGAGATTAAGGAGAAGTGTTAAAGCATATAATCTCTCATGTTAACCAAATATGCATAGTTTAATTAATTGGACGATTAGTTAATTTAGGTTTTTTTCTATTTATGGGAAGTTTTTAATGAGTGGTTAGTTTTTTACCATATCTAACATATCTAACTTCTAGGAGGATTGTATCGTAGAGCATTTATTTAATAATGGTCCAGCCATGCCCTATAAATTTTCCCGTGTATTTTTCCATACTTGCCTTTATCTATAAGATTAATAATCTTATAATCTTAGGTATTAGTGGACGTTAATCATCATCATCAATATCTTCAGTATTTTGATTCTAATAAAAGGAAAATACGACGATCCGTATGTAAAAAAAATAAAAAATATCGAGGGTCATCCATAGCTTCTCGAAAAAAATCAAATCACCGAAAAGAAGAAACTCTGCATCTCCAATCGAGACGCGAGAATGCGGTCGTTGGACATTTCATCATCTATTTTATGTGTCAAAGGCTGCCTCGAGCAATCAATCTTACTCTAACCTTTAAGTAGCTAGAAAAACCTCACAATACCAGATCTTTCGTAGCCCTTTTTCGGATGGTAGTTGTGCACTTCATTGTTGAACAAGATACAAATAGTTCTTTAACTTTTTTCGGGACTTTTTCCAGCCTGGATATACTACCTTTCTAAACTTTGGTTAAGAACAGACGTCTAGACATGCCCATTTTAAGAAGCTTCGTGACAGTCAAATTTTTTGGATAAATTCAGAATATCTATTTCCCCAAGAGGAAATACTGGCAAATACTTTGAAGAGTGATTGACATTGCAAGGGAAAAAAAGAAGGCAACTTACTTGTTGTTGCTTGCAAACTCGTAAATCTTGCCGGTTTCAGAGAAAATGATGAGGGCGACTTCAACATCACAGAGAACAGAAAGCTCAAACGCTTTCTTTAGCAGTCCGTTCTTGCGTTTGGAGAAAGTAACATGTCGACTGCGAGGCTTTTGAATGCGTTTCATCTCCACCTTCTTTCCCATTTTGAGTACTTCACACAACAGAGGAGAGATATATCCAGGAGTGTATTTTCTGATAACTCCACAGCCGGAACTAGATTTATGGTCTGATTACATGGCACTATCGGAAACCCCAGTTACGACTCAGCCGTCCTGGTAAACGACAATATTGTAAGTGCTGTCCGTCGGAACCCAAATTGGCGTTCCCCGGAAAAATCAGATCGTACAAAGAGTGTCAGACATTCCGTCAGAAGTTGAGAATTCTACATTCCTTCCAAGGTATCAAAACTCTCCCCTCCGTTCTAAGAGTTACTGTAGTATCTTTTTCAATGATTGATTTGATTGTTTCACTATGATATTGATTGATTGTTTCACTAGGTTGTAACACAAATATTGAAAGGTTAATTGAACGAGTATGAGTCGGTGTGATATGTGACCTTTCGAATGATTGAGTGGTCGACCTTTCCCATTTTTCGGTGCGACATTAGGGTTAGGTGGACAGGTGGCAATACCCCGAAGATGAGATGGGATGGTTCATAACTCCCAAATGAGTGGTAGTGATTTCGCTTCTAGGTCTTTGAGTTGTGCTTTCTTAAGAATATTGAAGAGATAGGAAGGCCAATGGAATGTGGTATAAGTTTCATTTTTGGATGCAGGAATTTCGTTTTTCTTGCCTATGTAAAGAGTAGTGCTGGTCTATTGAGTAAGCTCCCAATCAATAATTGTGGAGTTATTTTCCACGTGATTTGCTCAAGGTTTATAGTGAAGATTTGAGCAGGGTGTATAGAGATTGGAGTAGTTAGGGTTTATAGTGATTTGAGTAGTTCCACATGATTGGAGTAGTGTTTATAGTGATTGGAGTAGTTTGGGTGGAAGGAAGTTCAAATGCAATTGTAATTCTGAATTGTGTATATGTAATATAAGATATTAGATTTAAGGAGGGGATTAAAAGGAATTCTTGTAAGATAAGGTTTAAGATGCTTTAGCTTTTTCAATTTAGAAGTGGGACACATTATGTGAGGATTGGGAACACAAAGTAACTATAAAGGCTTAGCAGAGTAGTAGCATATTTTAGGTACCTCTCTCTAATTTGAAAGGAACAAAGAAAAAGAAGAGACCTAAGAAACAATCATGAATAAGCAACATAGAAAAATTAAAGTTCTAGAATTCAAACTACAGGCACTTCATGGAATGGTGCTACATTTGAAATAGAAGTAGTGCATGGAATGGTGTTACATTCGATAGATGGGAAGAAAACAATGAAGAGATTCAAGTTATTTACATCAGGGCATTTATTAGAGGTGTTACAAACCCCATATGCATCAATGCCCATAACAATTACATTATAATGTACACACATTCTAGGGGTCAAAAGTAAAGTATTACATAATATAATTTCGTTGAAGATTACAAGGAACATTTTATATTTTTATAAAGATTCCCAATATTTTATGTCTTAAGTTTACAAATCAATTAGTGATTTATAAATTTTAACCAATATATATTATAGAAAATCAACTTACATTATTCACATATTACTTCAAGCTTTAAAAAACTTTGAATCAATGACAACTTTGTAATATTTTATTTGAAACCCATAATAATATAAATGGATTCCATGATTCAAAATATTTAGATTTTTTTACTAAGATATAAGTCAAGGACACTTTATTCAATTCTCTTAGTGCTTGATTAATTATTGCATTTTCTTTTCATCGATTAACATATTTCTTGTCCACATTCTCCTTGTCTTTATTTTTACCTTTTATACGAGGGATTGTAACACTGTGTTTGAAACTCATAGTGCCTTATTATTAATTATTGCATCTTTTTTTCTTTGTTGCTTATCATGTTGCCTCTCCACATTGTTTTCCTTTGTTTTTATCTTTTCAAAAAGTTTTTAATCTTCAAACTTATACTTTTAAAGAATGAATCTTTGAGAGGTTTTTTTGTTTTTTTGTTGGTAAATAAAATTGTTTTCTTTTATGATTCCAAAAAATTATAAATCTATTTTTATATTATCAACTTGGTACTTTCTATCTTTTTTTTCTACATTGAAATTTTTTTTTCCTCTACTAAGAAAAGATGAGTTTTTCATAAAATCTTCCAAGTATATAATTGTTTATTTCTTATTAAAAAATTATGACTATTTTAAAAATGTTTCTTTAATCTTCATGTTTAGAAGTTTTGAATCCCCCCAAAAAAAAAAAAAAATCATATTCTTTTAATAATTGCTTTATTATTTTGAAACAATTCTCAACAAAGTATTCATATTCATATCATCCAATAATAAATTTTGAAAAATATTTCACCTTAGTATAATGTTGTAAAGTTTCAAATTGTATCTCAACACATATGTCTATGTTATTAGTCTCTGTCATGGGACTATAGTAATGAGTTTGCTTTTGATGTGACATTGATGTGATATTAATTTGCCTTTTACCATAAATTTGTGTACGCAATGTAATGTTTAACATATGAAAACAAATATATATTTTTGGATATAATAAAAATATTTGTGTTTCTCATTTTTAATTAGTTGATATAACTGAAGTGTTATTGCTCCCTTCACGTCTTTCAATATGTAGAATTAATTACATAATCAATAAATTTCACCAATCACCACATCTAAATATAAAAAGTTATACTATGTATTTATTATTATGCATTATTATATTTATATTATATTTATTATCTAATATATTATTTATTATTATATTTATATTATATTTATAATATATTTATGAATATTATAGTTTCACTTAGCTTGCGGTTCATTATACATTTTGAATAACAAACAACCCTTAATTATTATCTTTTTTTGACAAAAAATATTCATTACTTGTGTATTTAATTATATTAAGTTTCATTGTTCAACATGTATTTCCCAACTAACTCGGCAGGGACTGCGTTGCCATGCATTGATATAATTTCCCAACTATTTTTCAAAAGTTTCTAGTGGTATAGTTTCCTAAAATATTAAGGGACAAAAAGGAAATCTTACAACAATAGGGTTTCCCTCTTCTTTAAGGTCAAGATCAAAGTCCATTAATCAATAATTGATCCAGGTGGATATTGGTGGCCACCCACCTTTTCCGACTGGCTCAAAACAGTTTTCTGGCAATTTTGGCAATTTTGGCAATTTACTATTTTTAGCAGGTTTTAACTTCCGGGGCCATTTTGAGGGCTTAAATGAAGGTTTTTTGAGATCGAGGTTCTCAATGATAGCCAAAGGCATGATTGAGGCCCCAAAATGAATCTCCTCGATGATACCTTTCCAACGAGCTATCACACGCCTAAAACGGAGATCGTATGCAAAAGTTACGACCCCGGGAAGTTGATGTACCAACTTACCCAAACGGGGCCCACATGACTTTTGGCGCTTCATCTCCTAGGGTTAGGTTTTTGGATGTTTATGACTTTTGGCATTCTCTTCTATTGTAAAAAGGCCTCTAGAGCCTCATTGTAATCATCTTCTCATGGATGTGAGTAGCAGCCACATCTCTTCTCAGAGATAAGCTACCAGTGCCCTAGCTAGTTTATTTCCATTCTGTCTGTAAGCATATTTCAGTCATTTGTGATTAATGAAATAAAGTCTTATTTCCGCTACATCTCTGCGTTTATATGTATTTCTGTATTTCATTGTGTTCCTACATAAATCCGGATCAATAATTTAGGTATAAATCCCAATGATTACCTTTAACCCAATTGTAGATTTGGGTTATCAAAAGGGTTCAACAAAAAAATAAACTATTGACTTTGCAAGTGGACTCTTCAATAACCCAAACCATAGATCACAGGCCTCCTTGAAAAACTATGTCTGTGACCTCTTTTAATCCAAAATGAATCAGAAAAAAAACCTTTTCTAACCTAATAATTTTTAACATGACCTTTCATAATAAGGGTCCAACATTTCTCAATATTGAAATGTTTTTTTGGTCTCAATATTCAAATGTTTTTTGTTTTGTTTTGGAGATGGAGAACACCAATAAATTTACAAACCGATACAACTTAAAATAATGGAGGGATTTGATAAAAGTGTGCTTTGATTGGGATTTCAGATCAAGATCCTTCTTTATTAGTTTTATAAATTGAATATCTTAGTTGGAGTTTGATTTCTTGAATTCTTTTAAAACCAAGTTCTCGATCTTGCATCATGCTTTTGCATGGTTTCATTAATATTTCACAATATTTAATTCACTTCCATATACGTCCTCATCATTCAATGAACTCTACAGAGGAGTCTTGCAGGTCTTGTTCACCCACCGCAACTCAAACTTGTTCATAGCATAAGAATTCATTTCATGATCCAAGCATATATCTATCATAATGTGTACACTAATCAAATCAAAATTAAGAATATCAAATATATCCTATCAATTGAGTACCTTCCACATGTCACATATAGATATTATTCAGAAACATGGTCACTAAACTCTTCAATCAATCCTTGGATTAACCTCCTAATCCTTCTCAAAGAAAGGTTAGGCAATGAAGGGCATTACATATTCTTTAATTAGATTAGTTGAGCGTTGAATATAAAGTAATCCTTCCCTTCCTTATGACTAGATCATGAGAATATAAGAATAGAAAAAATGGTAAGGACAATTCTTTGACCCTTTATTCATTTATAACTAGTATTTTGTTCTTTGTATCAATAACAAGTAACATTTATATTAGAAAGGAAGGTCATGGTCAAACTAAATAGCTTTGTAATGCAAACTAATAATGTCCACTGGCGAATTCCTTATTTCAAAAAATCATATAGCTATCTATCCAACAACCATACTAACTGGCTCAACAGGTATACCCCTTAACAAATTGTCCTACTTAAAAAAAAAAAAAAAATTCTAAACAAGGAAATATCTTGAAAAGATGGCCCCTGCAAGTTGTCTTCAAGAACTTGTTTTTCATTATTGTCCTTCTTGTAATTCACATTCATTTAAAATTTATGTTGTTGGCCATATTCGACCTTGCGACCTCCAGGCAGGGGTAAAGCTTTGGGAAGGGCCGCCCAACCAGCGCGCCACCCATATGGTTCTTAACAATATACCTTTTAAAAATTATTTGAATTTGAATAGTTTTGAAATGGGGCGCGGTCTGGGCTGGGGCTTAGCCCCAGCCCCCGGTCATATGTATATGTGCTATAGAACCACCGACATGCACGCTTCCGACCGTTACCATATGGTTTAAACCTTTGTCCCTTTGTGTATATGCGTGTGGTCATATGGTGTCTCACATGCCCACGAACATGGCGGTTAGGGGCTGGACGCACCCTAATCGTCCTACAGTTCACACCGTTTTGCGGTTGCACTCAGTGCTAGATTTTCACACAAATATACGCATTGGGGCTAGGTTGAGGAGGCAGAGGTGCATTTTGGCGATCCAGAGACAACAAGTTTGAAGGGGAACTTCCATGAAGCCTATCTTCTTCAATTTTTGGCCAAACGAGGTGCCAAAAAAGCCCAGCTAGGGGTTTTTGGACGTTCTAAAGCCATTGGAGCCATCATTTTTGAATTTTGAGCATTGTAAAGCACATATTTTATCACTTTTATCAAATAATACAAAAGATCCATTGGAAGCTGGACCAAGAGATGTAGCCCAAGAGAGGGGTGAACTCCTTTATCATTTGTTGTGTTATGTGTTTTCTGTTCACTGTTATTTGTTGTTTTTTATCTGCATATTGAATGTGTTATTTCTATAAAAGTTGTGTTTGCAAAATTGATCCATTTGCATAAGAACACTTGAATTAAAATTTGCAAATATTTTCAAGAATACAAGTCTTTATCATTTTTAGATCAAGTTGTAACAAGACTGGTCCCATTGCATAATTGCTTGCATCAGTTTGGATTTCAAAAGGTTGCCTCAAATTCGGAAGTGCAAGAACTGGCATTGAACTGATCTTCTCTTTCAAAGTATCAAAAGCCTTTTGTTGCTTGCCTCCCCATTGAAAAACTTGCTTGACACTTGTCACTGCATGTAATGGAGCTGCAATGGAAGAAAAGTTAGCAATAAACTTTCTCCAATATTGGGTTGCTCCCAAAAAACTTCTTACCTCCGTCACATTGTTGGGCTTGGGCCATTCCAATATGACTTTGACCTTGGAGGGGTCAATTTTTAATTCACCTCCACCAACAATATGCCCCAAGTAGATAAGTGAAGTTTTTCCAGACTCACATTTGAACATCTTCAAAAACAACTTTTCCTTTTTCAAAACATCCAAAACTTGCTTCACATGCTTAACATGCTCTTCATGAGATTTGCTAAAGATCAAAATGTCATCCAAGTAGACAATAACACAATCATCAAGAAAAGGTCTTAAGACATCATTCATAACTCTCATGAAAGTAGCAGGTGCATTACAAATTCCAAAAGGCATTACCATCCACTCAAACAAACCTTGCTTTGTTTTGAAAGTTGTCTTCCATGTGTCTCCTTCGGCAATCCTGA
>JASDQU010884168.1:3703-27495 GCA_032191745.1 Picea mariana | reverse complement strand
TGAAGAATATCCTATGACAATAATGGAGGAAAATTTTCATGTTAATGCCAATTTCAATCCTTGTAGGAGAGCATAGGCCTTTGCGTGATTTTTAGTGCATACTCCAAGGCTCCAAGCATATTTTAGTTCCTTGTGTCTTTCAGAATCATAAAGGATTCCCAACACACCATCCACCTTTGGATTTCCTTTCAAGGATCTTGGGGATCCTCTGATTTATCTACAACTGGTAGTCACTTCCTTTTTGGATTATCTTCAAATTTGTGGCCCCAAAGACTCTTCCTTTCAGGACCATTGAGGATGGGGATCCGATGATTACAGTTTTAAATGAGGATATCGACATCAATTGGATTCAACTTTCCAATTTCAGAAGTCTACTATTTGGACATATATGTGGAACCATGATGGGCTACCAAAAGTCACCTTCTTTTGTTGGCTACTAATGCAAGGGAAGGTTTTAACTATATAAAAAATAGCTAAGCACGACATACATTTCCCCTCTAGATCTGCATTGCGCTTATCATACTCTAAAAACATACAACGTTTGTTTTTTTATTGTCTTCACTTAGAAAATGTGGAAAGTATTGTTCCAAGAATTATAACATTGAATGAGAATGCCTTCAACATGGAGTGGGATGTTCATGCATTGGAATCATAGTTACAAAGAAAGCACGAGATTGTTAACATTTATCAAAAGCCAGAAGCATTGATTAATTATCTTATAAACACATTTTCAAGTGACTAAGATTGGGTTTTGGATTTGTACTTGGGTCTAGGTAAAAGATTTATGATATAACATATATGAAAGAATACTTCAATCTTTATTATTTTTAATTTATGTTTGTTTACACTATTTTACTTAATTATTTATTTTGTATTTGGTGATTTTGTATAAAACTAGCATGTTGCTTACAAAAAGGAAGAAATTGGATCTCCATTGAAAATGACACACTACAATGAAAGTTTATTCGGCAAAGAATTAATGTTACTAAAGATCTTCTAGATGAAATGCAAGAAGTCGGTGTGAAGAAAGGAGATTTTAGTGGATCATGTGTGGAAAAAATGTCAAAGATACCTCAACCACCATTGAAAATATTTTTTGGTAAGGATCACTTTGAACAACTTATAAACATCAAAGACCCAATGGAAGAGAAAAATGACCCAATGGAAGCATAGATTGACGTCCAATAAAATGACGACGTGCCTGTTGAAATTGATTAATTTTCCATATTTGATGATGTTGATTAGTTTGAAGATGTCCTTGAAAAATATGCTCAATTTTGCAAATGACTAATAAGTTATAGTTGTAATGAAATATACTCAATTTTGCAAATCGTTGATAAGTTATAGTTGTAATGTTTTGACTTTGAAATTTTACAATAAGAATAAATATTCATGTATTGTTGTTTTATGATGAATCTTTCTAATATGTTTTTTACCATATTACATGGTTTACTTTTTTACTTTTATTTTTATGTGAATCATTTTATTTTGAATTTTATATTGATGTGAATCATTATTATATAAACTAGCCCAGCCACTTAAACCCGTGGCTAATGTACGCCGAAAGGCAATGAAAATCCACTAAACCATATTTAAGCATGTTGCAATGTTATTATGATGATGTTAGAAGAAATAAGTATTTAATATAAGTAACTATTTAATATCAATTTTAAAATAATATATATATTTAATATACGGAAGTGGAAATTGTAATAAATATTGGTGGAGAAAATTTTTAAACTTCTCCATATGAATTGCCCGAACAGTCAATGGCCGTATGCCGCTTGCAACCGTATGCTTCACCGCAGTAGGGGAGGATTCATTGCCCATGCGCAAAGCGAACACCATTAAAAGCCAAAGGCATCGAGCAAATCGATGAATTAACTTAAGACAACTATAACATGAAACGACAGAAAAGATATCGATTAGCCAAACGTGGTCACGGTTCACAACTCAGTTCGGTTCACAACTCAGTATGTGCAATCTATTTTAGGTAGTGTCTACTAAACATTCAAACGTGGCAATAAAATTTTGCATATATATTAATTCTTGTTAATTATCTTAACGTGGCAAGCATATGGCCTCACAGTAATTTCTTAATATGATTAGGTAAATGTGAAAAAGTAAACATGTTAACGCATGCATTCATAAATACAAAGAAGTTATGAACAATAAATCTCATCCATTGATTTGGGAGGACGACTAAGAATATGTCAACATCTTCAATTGCTGGCCATAAGATTAAGATTTAATGTTAAAAGATCATTAAATGTGCCCATTGTCAATAGGTGTACACCTTTCGGCGTAAAAATAACATTAAATATTGTCATTTTTATACATGAAATCTATAAAACTATATCAAAAAAATGTTACATTGTTTTTGTTTAATTGTGCCCATAGAAATGTTTTATTTGGCATGGCATTTTAAGCAAAAATCTTCTAAAATGTGTATGTTTTTATTACGATATCTAGCTTTTAGATGTATATTTTTTTGGCTAAATGTTTAAAAGTAGCATTATTTAATTACAATTATTTGCTTTGTATTGAAGTAAAGGTAAACAAGTGTTAAAAATAACATTTTACATAGCATTTAAAATGTATGGCACCGTAAATTAATTAACGATACATAATTAGATGAAAATTTTTAACTTCAAAAAAAAATGATATATAACATTATTTATTATATGTAAATTGCCATCGATATTCCACTGGACAGTTCATCACAACATATCTAACAAAATATTGAAATCTTTACTATGAAAGTTAATTTCTTTTAGATCTCGGATTGTTTAATTACTGGCTTCCTGCTTTAAAATGTATAAAATAGCTTAAATGTGAAAAATAGAGAACGTAAATAAAAAACTCACACACCATCCACAAACAAACACAATATATAACCTGGGAAACCCAATACGGGCGAAATCCCAACTAGAAGGTGAGGTTGCTCTGCTCATTTTTCTTCAAATGCAAGTACAAATAAAGAGGCACTCTTTGTGGAGTTTCCTTTGATACTAGGCCTATATGGCTGCTACACAATCTCTACTCTTATGTTATGCTCTAAAAAATACCACTCCCATGTGCTCTGCTCAACTATGGAACAAATACAATGCTAAAGAATGGAACTCTTTCTCCTTGTAGCAGCCCGATATTTAACATCACCCGATAGCCATATAGGGATACGGTTTTGACTTCCTCAACCCTCAATTGTGATAAGGATTTTGACCTTATTGAATCTTCTTGAAAGTACATATTTGGCTAGCCCCATATGCATGAGTAATGGGGGATGACATGGCATGCACTCGTACCATGTTGGTCAACACGGTAGGTCAACTTGCGGAAGGCATAAATTTTGCATACGAGCTTTGATTGACACAATTTTTGCATTGTTGGAAAGCTCTTGATGTGTAGAATAGCATTAAGATTTTCAGCCAAATATGAGAAAATTTTGACCCCAAAAAAATCCATCTGATGCCTCAAAATGGCTCTAGAAGGTTTTAAACCCCAATTTACCAAACTGGGACCTGCCATTAAAATAACTTTGCAAGTTGATTCCTATAATTGTTTTTACTCAAAAAGCATCAAGATAGATGACAAATAATATAATGATCCAATTTGGATCATACCTCCCCATTTACGAAGGCTTTTGGTCCCAAAAATCTTTACTGAATGAGATGAATAAAATTTTCCTCTACCTTCTCCCTGGTGTACCACTTTGATTTTCCTGGAAGTTTTCCTTTTAACTCAATCTACCAAAGGTCATGCTTCCCCTGTATTGTAGTTCTGAATTGCTTCTACAAAATTATTTCCTCTTCCAACTCTACCTGAGCATTAGGTGCTAAGTCCTCTATGGAAGGTAGGACCTGCTCCTCCTCCTATTCCAACATGGAAGGCTTGTAGAGTTTGAGATTCTCCACATTCACTACTAAGAAAATGTGCATGTATGGGGGTAGACTGAGTCTGTAGGCGTTATCTCCCACCTTCTCCAGTATCTTGAAAGGTCCATACCACATAACCTTGATCTTCTTACTAGGACCCTATAGTATTTCCTTGTTAATTTGGAACCAAACTTTGTCTCCCACTTTGAATGACTTATCGGTTCTATGTTGTTCATGTTTGGCCTTGTATTTTTCCTATGACTTCTTTAGCATCTCATGTACTTGCAAATGGATTTTCCTAATATTCTCAACAAATGTTTTTGCTCTATATGCATCTCCTATGAGGTCCTCCCTCACTCCTCCTTGATATTTGTTTACAACATCCAAGGGTGAAGGTGGAAAATATCCAAAGCAAGTTTCAAAAGGTGACTTACCAGTACAAGTGTGGGCCACTATATTATAAAATTGTTCTATGTAGATCATATTTTCATCCCAGGTCTTCAGATGCTTTTGATTATAATCCCTCAAAAGCTACATCAAAGTCCCAGTGACTACTTATGTCTTCCCATTTGTCTGTGGATGGAATGTTATAGATCTCTTCAACTTAGTGTCCATCTTCTCCCACAATGTAGTCCAAAATGTACTGAGAAATATGGTATCTTTGTATGAGATGATGCTCCTAGTATCCAAAAGTGCACCCAGACTTGTTCAAAAAACATGTTTGCTACTTCTTGTCCTTTGATGGTCTCTTTACAAGGCATGATAATGCACATCTTGTTGAACTTGTCAACTACCACAAATAAATGGTCATATCCCTTCCTGTTTATTGATAAACCTCCCACAAAATCCATGGAAATGCTTTCCCAAGGTTGGGTGGGTATAGGTAAGGGATGGTATAGACCTTGCTTCATGTTACTGGGCTTGTTAGTACAATAAAGTATACATCCTCTAATCTACCATGCCACATCTTCTTACATTCTGGGCCAATACGCATACCTTTGTAAGTTGACAATTGTCTTCCCAACACCAAAACGTCTTGCAACCTTGGAGGTGTGAGCCTCTCTGATAAGCTGCAATCGTTCACATTTAGGGACACATAGCTTGTCAATCTTAGAGAGAAACCCATTATGGAAATTAGAGTCAAACTTGTCGTCACCTTCTTCTATATGAATTTGGCCATGTAGCTACTAAAAGGCTCCATGTGCATCAGAGTTCCCAAAGTTGTAATCTTGGATGTGGGTGGCCTTGAAATCATCTTCTCCAACTTTTTTGTGTTTCCCTTATTATACTTGATGACTAGATGAAATTGTTGTAAAAACCCCATCCACTTGTAATGTTTGGTTTGTTGTAGCTTACTCTAGGTCTGCAAATACTATAGTAGATGGTGATCTGTGTGGATGATGGTCTCTTTTCCCATCA
This sequence comes from Picea mariana, assembly GCA_032191745.1. Classification (NCBI taxonomy): domain Eukaryota; kingdom Viridiplantae; phylum Streptophyta; class Pinopsida; order Pinales; family Pinaceae; genus Picea; species Picea mariana. The sequence goes on along the minus strand of JASDQU010884168.1, from coordinate 22,201 downwards.
AATAGTGCTTCCACTTCTTGACAAATTGAACTAGGGCATAGAGTTCATTTTCATAGATAAGGTAGTTGAGAACTTGCCCATGAAATATTTCAAAATGATAGTATACATGCCTTCCTCCTTGCATCAAAATTTCTCCCATGGCATACCCACTTGCATTTGTCTCCACTTCGAAAGGCTTTTGMAAGTTTGGTAATGGGAGAACTAGTGCTTGAMTAATCTTTCTTTTCAGCTCATCGAAATCCTTTTGTTGATTCTTCCCCCACTGGAAACTCTTACCACTCGTTGTTATGGTGTGGAGTGGTGTAGCTACCACTGAAAATGAAGCTATGAACTTCCACAAGTATTGTGTTGCCCAAAAAAAAATTCTAACTTYRGTAAAATTTGTAGGAACTGGYCATTTCATAATGACCTCCATCTTTCTRGGATCTATCTTGAGCTSCCCTCCACCGATAACATACCCCAAATAAACCAAAGACTATTGAACAAACTCACATTTCTTTAGGTTAGTCAGCAGTTGGTGCTTCTTCRAAGTCTTTAAMACYTRCAYGAGATGTGAGATGTGCTCCTCCCAAGTAGCACTATAAACCAATATATCATCCAAATAGACTATACCAAATGAATCTAGATATAAGCGTAATAAATCATTCATCAGTCTCAAAAATATAGTAGTTTCATTATGTAAATAAAATAACATGACCAACCATTCATACAAACCTTTCCTTTTATTGAAGGCAATCTCCCAGTCATGCTTCCAGGTGTCTTCTTCCTGGACACATACCTGGTGGTATCCTGATTTGAGGTCCAACTTGGTGAAATATTTTCTGTGTTAAAACTTATCTAACAAATCATCAATCTTGGGCAAAGGGTGCTGATTTTTTAGTGTAATATTAGTCAATGCTCTGTAGTTGATACCCATTCTCCAAGTCCCATCCTTCTTTGGTACAATTATGATAGGTGACCCACAAAGTGAGGTGCTTAGTTGAATTGCAACCTACTCCAACAGCTACTGAAACTACTGAACTTCACTTCATTTTCTTCCAAAATGGACTGTCTATATAGCCCAATATTTGACAATGGGGAGTCTGGCAATAATTGTATTTCATATTCCACTTCCCTCTTGGGTGGTAGCCTTTTAGGTTCCTGGAACACTTCTATGTATGCCTGTAGAAACTCCTCCAACTAATGTTTATGCTCTTTAGTACACTCCTCCAGGGATGCCTTTACCCTTATGAACTCATCCATAGTCTGATTTTCTCTTAAGAAAAGTAAAACATATTTCTTATTGGAACTAATCAACTTCTTAGCTTGGTTGGAACTTACCAGTAAGATATTTGACTTTCCTTTAAGCGCGTTGATGATGTAGGACTTCCCATCCTTGATTAGTCGGTAYTGGTTGGCTYTTCGCATGAATAYTGCATCCCTTGTATACATGTAGGGGCTTCCAAACACTACTCCACATGTGTTAATGTGTACTATATCCAATTCCACTTCATGAATAAAATCAACACTTACAACAAAATTAATCTTACATTGTTTCGTTATCTTGATCTTTGCATTCATGTTTACCCATCCCAATGGATATGGGCTAGGATGATCATGAACCTCCAATCCAATATTGTTGACTAAATATGCTACTATGAGATTAGCCTGTGAACCTGAGTTGAACATGGTGTCTATCTTGGTCTTCTTGACATGGATCTTCATGTGGAAGAATTTGGTCATATCCTTCTCTTCCTGGTTATGAAGGCTTTCTCATATTAACCTCCTTTTTCACTAATGTGCAGGAAATATTCACATCCACATTAGAGCTACTTTCAACCTAATTGCTCAAATTCGTGGCTAGAAGACTATTTTTCTTTGCATCCTTCTTGCGGTTCTTCGAGTTCAACTCTAGGTATAATTTCCAACACTTTTCCTCGGTGTGCCCATCAATAATGGTTACAATTGTTGTTAGGATCCTTTTAATTATGTGCAATGGCTATCATCTCCATATCCTTTCCCCCTTTCCACTTATTCTCCCCCTCCTTGGTAGCTTATTAGTGCTCTTTCTGCTTGGAACTGCTTGGTTTCCCTTTCTTGTGGCCTATATTTTCTAGATACTATGCTTATACACATGCCTCGTCCATTGTCCTTGGCTTGAAAAACATCACCTACTTTCGTAGATGGCTATATAGACCCCTTGGATACTTGAGGAGTACATATGGGCTCTTGGGAAAGGTACCCAACATGATGACCATCTTTCTAAACTCAGTGGTGTACTCTTGTACACTTTTCCCTTGCTTTTACTAGAAGTAGTGCCACCAGATCTATTGGTCCTCTACTTACCCAATAGGGTAGAATTGGGACTTTATTAGGGTTTTGAAGTCCTCCCACCTAGTTACTAGTGGATCACCCTCCAGCTTAAGTGTTTTCGTATGGATTCCCCACTGGGTTAAAGCATAGCCCTCTAAATTTGGTCTCGCAAATGATATATTTTGTTCTTCATATATATGGTGAACACTAAAATAAACTTCTAATTGTTGCAACTAACGATTCAGTTGTAATGCATCGATCTCACTTTGGTATGGCTTTATGTATACTTTTGATTCCATCTTGAATAAATTCTACGAAGGGATTATGGTACTGGAATTCAACTGCTCTTTCTCAGGTTCTTTTTGTGACTCCTTTTTTAGGTCTTCGTTATTCCCCCAGCTTCCTATCTGATCCAATCTCTAAGTTCCAGCCTCCAACTTCTTCGAACGATCTAAGCTTGCTTACTAGAGTCACCATGAGGAGGGAGATATTGCTAGATATGTCAACGACTTGCTCTTCTGGTCATGAAAATATCTCCTCTACTAGATCTCGAGAGTTGTTATGGACAGACTTTTCAGCCATGGCTAGAGTTATGTGACTTTCCTCTTAAACTTATTTATGGATCCTTGCAAATTTCCAAAAAATACCCCAAGAAATCCTGCTCTAATACCAATATGATCTGTAAACTACCGTGGATATTCCACTGGATAGTTTATCACAACATATCTAACAAAATATTGAAATATTTAATATGAAGGTTAATTTCCTTTAGATCTCAAATTCTTTAATTATTGATTTTCTGCTTAAAATGTATGAAATAGATTAAATGTGAAAAATAGAGAGTATCAATAAAATACTCACACCATCCACAAATAAACACAATATATAACCTGGGAAACCCAATACGAGAGAAAACCCAGATAGAAGGTGAGGTTTCTCTACTCTCTTTTCTTCAAATACAAGTACAAAGAAAGAGAGACTCTTTGTGGAGTTGCCTTTGATATTGTGGCTTGTATGGTTGCTATAGAATCTATCCTCCTCTGTTATTCTCTCAAAATACCACTTCTAGGTGCTTTTCTCAACTATGGAACAAATACAATGCTAAAGAATGGAACCCCTTCTCCTCTTACCATCCTGGTATTTAACATCGCTCGATATCCATCTAGGGGTAGGGTTTTGACTTCCTCAACACTCAATCGTGATAAGGTTTTGGAACTTCTAGAATATTCTTGAAAGTTCATACATGGCTAGCCACGTATGCATGAGTAATGTGGGTCGGCATGGCATCTACTCGTACCATGGTGGTCAACACGATACGTCAACTTGCGAGAGACATAATTGTTGCATATGAGCTCCATTTGACGTGATTGTTTGCACCTTTAGAAAGGTGTAGAATTGCGTCAAGGTGTTCAACTAAATTTGTTAAAGTTTCGACCCAAAAAATATCGTTTGATGCCTCAAAATGGCTCTCGAAGGTTTCAAACCCTAACTTTCCAAACTGGGACCTACCATTAAAATGACCCTGCAAGTTGATTCCTCTGAATTTTTCCACTTTGAAAGCATCGAGATATAGGACAGGGAATATAATGATCCAATCTGGATCACTTTTTATAGTTAAAAATTACAAATTTTACATTTTTATTCTTTAACATTGAAAAAAATGAAAAAATAATAAAAAATAGCATTGAAAATAAAAATAAAAATAAACAATTTAGACAAAAATGAAAGCAATTGAAAAAAAAGCATTTGAAAATTTATACTTTATAGATAAGAAGATTCAAAATGTAAAAAAACTACCATAATAAAAAAAAAGTAGTGTGGCTTCTCTTCACGCCCCAGGAAGCTACCAATGTGCGCGCACCTGGTGCATCCCTTCTTTTGCCCCTATGCCATGGCCCCGGGAGGGGGCCCTGAGGCTCCCCCCCCCACCTTTTCCTCCGGATATAGAAGCCTTCATGAAACTAATTACATCCAGCGGCAAACGCACAGCCACAGAGACGCAGAACAAAAATTGTAAAAAAATTGGACAGTATTCCCTCAGTCGACCTCCCAGTAGAAGAAACATGCAGATCTGCTTTGAATCTTGTTGAATGGGGACTCATCAACCAGTTCAAAGGCCTATGGTCGTCTCCCAAAGCTGTAGAGGCATGGGTTCAGAGAAACTGGAGCCCCATGACAAAAGAAGGCATCAAAATCCATCTCGTAGGCAGGGGATTTTACGCTTTTGTTTTTGATAGCACAGATGACAAAAATCTCATATTCAGGAACATACCATATTTCATGGGCCCTCGGGGCCTATACCTGAACAAATGGTCACCATATTTTTACCCGACTCAAGATGTGCCCTCAACCGTTCCGGTATGGGTGTGCCTCCCTCATCTCCCCTTGCATTGCTGGAATCTGAAGTCTTTGGAATCCATTGGGAACACTCTTGGAAAATACATCGACAAAGCAGACATAAAGGACCAGTACTCTTGCGTCGGGATATGTGTCGAAGTAGATCTGGAGGTGGGGCTTCCGGAAGCCATTCAACTAAAGGTCGCAGACTGGTCTCACATCCAAGAGTTGGATTATGAACAACTCCCATTCAAATGCAAGTATTTCCATGGATATGGACACTTCGTCAGGCACTGCAAAAAGAAGAAAGAGGAAGAGGGGGAGACATCGAAAGGAGAACAATGGTCGCAAGCCCAGAAAGCATCTCAGCCAAAGAATAACAACAAATCTAAAGGGAAAGGGGCATCAAAAGGCCCTGACGCCCCCACTCCAGGGAAAGCTACTGGGGACGGAAGCTCAACACTCCCAATCCCAGAGGCACCCCAAAACCCCTTTGAAATCCTCAACAACCTTCCAGAAATCCTTGATCCGGTGACTGAAGAACTTGAGAAACAAACCCCCCCTCCACAGCGGGGAAAAACAATGGCGAGGCAGCTCGTCTCGGATCCCCAATTGGAACCTCCTCCTCCCCTTCCTACGCAGAAATAACTAAAAAGAAACCCCCGAAAAACTCTAGATCTTCGGAGGATGAGTCTTTTGAGAGACCCTCAAAAATCCCTGGTAGAAAATCCCACAAAGAAGCAAGAGAAGCAAAAGCGGAGAGGCAAAAAATGCAAGGAAGTCAATCCACCATTGAGATGTCCATTGGAATAAATACCAGAACAAGGCCTCCCAAGGGAGGACCTACCCACTCCAACCCCAGTAAATAATGAGTATAGTCTCTTGGAATTGAAGAGGCCTGGGGAACCCATCGAAGTTCGAAGCAATCAAAGACCTCCTGAAAAATGAATCTCCCGAAATCCTCATGCTCCAAGAGACAAAAATCGAAGGGGAAACCCTATTAGAAATCAACAAACTAAAATGGAAAAAAAAATGTAGGGAAATCCATGAGCGCAAGGGGCTCCTCCGGCGGTCTTGCAACTCTGTGGTCGGAAAACAAGTTCCATCTCGAGTTCCTTTGAGACCCAACATTGGATCTACACCAAACTCCAACACTACTCAAGTAAGATCACCTTCTCTCTCTTTAATCTTTATGTTCCTGTCCTTTCTGCTGAAAAGAAAGATTGTTGGCAAACTCTATCAGTATTTTTAGAAAATCAGCTCCATACAAACATCATTATATTTGGAGATCTCAACTTAGTCTTTGAACCAAATGAAAAGAGAGGGGGCAACTGTAGTAGGGACCAAATGCTTCCTTTTGTTGGGGAGCTAATTAAACAGTGGGATCTCCTGGACTTCAAGCTCATGAAAGGCCTCTTTACTTGGACAAACAACAGAGTTGGAATGGACCACATCTCAGCTCGCTTGGATCGGTTCCTAGAGCAGAGCTCGCTATTACTGGAAAAGAGGATAATCTCATCTAAAATACTCCCCAAATTGGCATTTGATCACACGCCCATTCTCCTCCAACTGGAAGAGGAAGAAAAACTGGGGCCAATACCTTTTCGTTACAGCCCTCTCTGGACAGAAAAGGAAGGCTTCTTGGAAACTGTTAACTCGGCTTGGTCCACTCCAGCAACAGGATCTCCCAGCTATGTGTGGGAACAGAAAATAAAGACAACAAAGCACACCTTAAAAGAATGGATTAAAAAGACAAACAACACCCCCCTAAGCCACAAAAGAGAGATTGTCCAGCAGTTAACATATCTGCAAATGGAAATGGAGAACAAAGGTATTACCAACCAAGATTTAGAGAAGGAACAAGCAGCCCAATTTAATTCCTTTCGTGCCTTCCGTCAAGAAGAAGAGTATTGGAGGCTCAAATCTAGTAGCTTGTGGCTAAGAGATGTAGATTGTAATACCACCTTCTTTCACCGGCAATACAGAGCCCGAATCTCTAGAAATCATATTTCGAAAATAACCTCTGCAGATGGATCGATTTGTAAAGGTACATGCCAGATTAAAGAGGCAACAGAAATTCACTTCCAGAAACTTTATAAAGAAGATGGAGCTGATTGTGAGGAGGGCACCACAGAATTTCTCTCCCATATTCCTTCCCTGGTGAGTAAACAAGATAATGAAGTCCTCATGAAGCCTTTCACAGAGGAAGAAATTAGCAATGTTATTTGGTCTATGGAGCCTGACAAAGCTCTAGGGCCAGATGGCTTTTCAATCAATTTTTATAGAAAATGCTGGGAAATAATAGAGATAGATTTGATAAGAATGATAAAAGCATTCCAGCAAAAATTCAAAGTTGGAGGCAGTGTTAACTCCACATTTCTAGCCTTAATTCCCAAAGAAGCAAATCTGGGCTCCTTTGATAGATTCAGGCCAATCTCACTGTGCAACCCTTCGTACAAAATCCTTTCAAAACTAATGGCGAACATGACTAAGCCTCTACTGGGGAAGCTCATCTCCCCTGCCAAAAGTGGTTTTGTTAGAGGGAGACACATTCCGGACAATGTAATACAGGTGCAAGAAGCAATGCATTCCATCCATCAGCGCAAAGAGAAAGGGATGCTCATAAAACTCGACATGGCAAACGATTTCGACCGGGTAAAACTCTCATTCCTTTACAAAGTCCTTCTTTCCTTTGGTTTCAATTCAGAATTTGTTAAATTAATCAAAGCTTGCACCGAGAAGCCGTGGATAGCCCCGCTAGTAAATGGTAGGCCAACTAACTTTCTTCAAGCTTCGAGGGGACTAAGGCAAGGTTTCCCTCTTTCCCCCTTCTTGTATATCATAATGGTGGACTCTCTTAGCAGAAAGCTAACTGTGGAAAAGAAATTCGAGACTGTCCCAGGCATTAGACTGGTGAAGGAACTAGAACCAATCAATCACGCTCTATTTGCTAATGACTCCCTTTTGCTAGGCAGAGCCTCCATAAGGATAGCACAGGCCTTTAGTAACATCCTCCAAAGTTTCTGCAGAATCTCTGGAGCACTCATCAAAAAAAAGAAGAGTGCAGTGTATGGATGGAATGTTGATCAACAAACCATTCAAAGAATTGCTCAGTTCCTGGGATTTACAGGCTATGCCTCTTGGGAAAAAATAAAATACCTCGGACTTCCCTTAACTCTCGGATCCAATAAATCTTCGTTATGGACAGAAATAATAAGCAAAATTAAGACCAAAATAGCAGCACGGGGAGGTTAGTGGCTCACAATAGCAGGAAAACTTATTCTCATAAAATCGGTACTCTCCTCCTTACCAATCTATCAAGCATCCTTCCTCTTGGCTCCAAAGACGATTCTGACACAGGTTTCAAACCTGATCCGAGATTTTCTGTGGAAAGGAAGAAAGGGTAACCAAAGGAAATTCCATCTTGTTAACTAGGAAACTGTCAAATGCCCAATCAAGGAAGGAGGATTTCAAATAAGAGATCCTGGTCATGCCAACATAGCTCTAGGTGTAAAAATCATATGGAAACTCTTCTCAAACTTGAGACATCCAGTGAGCCAAATTTTAAGAAGAAAATACCTCCAAGGGAAATCAATGAGGAATTTAGAGGCAGAAACTACCACCAAAGGAACGCTGATCTGGAATCTTTGTCGAGCTGGGATAGACTTCTTCCAAAGCTATATGTACCGAATTCTTGGTAATGGAAAAAAAAACGTTAATATGGAAACACAAAATCATGGCCCACCCCCCTCTCAAAAACTCTGAAGAAATCAACGAAATCCGTGAGTGGCTTACTCAGCGCGATCTCATAAAACTGGCAGACATTTCCTCTTGGGACGTCTTAGGTAATTGGCTGGCTTGAGAACTCCCTGAAATCCCAGCTTATTTGCAACATCAGAAGACTCTGCTCATAAAATCGTTGTCTAATTTGGCTCTTGTTCACCTACGCACGTCAGACACTTGGGGATGGGGAAAGACTGGGAGATACATTGCAGCTCAAGGCTACAAATCCTAATAATATCTTCAATCGATGACAGATTCAGCAGCTCTATGGAAGCAGGTATGGGACCCGATGGGTCTCCCAAAATTAAACTTCTTCTTTTGGACTCTAATGCATAAGAAAACGCTGACAGGAGAAAATCTGATAAAAAGAGGTATAGTTGGACCTCATAGATGCCCCCTGTGTTGTAGCGCTATCGAAACTATCGACCACCTGTTTGTGGATTGTCCATTTTCCCAAGAAGCCTAGAAGATCACCCTCAGCGGTCTCAACATCATAACTCCTTCGCAGACTATATTCACAGCCCTCTACTCCTCTTGGAAGGCGAGATATCCCCACGAGATGCAAAGCAAATCAAACTGGTGAAGAATCTGGCAGGCCATACCCAAATATTTATGTTGGGAAATCTGGCTAGCAAGAAACAATCATATCTTCAATAGCATCCCCCATTCTCCCTTGACGGTGGCCATTAAAGTAAAAGCACTTCTCCTAGAAGCAATGACTCACCAACCATTCAAGGATGAAAACCTTCTCCTTCCTGAAGAAAAGAATTGGCTAGGATTTGTCATAACCGAGGAAAAGAAAAAGATCATTGCTCGCCCCCAAAGCACTCCAAGTTGGCATCTAAGAGAAACAGATGCAGTATTTCAAGATTGGTGGAGGAAGCAAGGTAAAGCAACGATTTTTTTTTATGGCGCCTCCAAAGGAAACCCAGGGAAAGCAGGGGCAGGTGGAGTGATTTACTCCTCTGATGGACCAAGGAAAGATACCTTCAGCTGGGGATTAGGTCGGAGAACCAATAATCAGGCTGAAATCCTGGGGCTGTTAAAAGCCTGTCAGATAGCTTAGGAAAATGGCATTAAAGAAGTTCAAGTTTTTGGGGATTCAGAAATTTTAATAAAAACAATAATTTCGGAAGACCACTTCAGCAACCCAACGCTCAACAAGACTCTGCAAAGGCTAAGGTATGTGCTGCAAGACTTCTCTAACACCCAATTCTACCACATCCTGGGAGGATCGAATATGGAAGCAGACGAACAGGCAAACACGGGATGCCTCTTGTCTAAAGGCAGATTCAACAAAAATGAGGAAGCACCTATATGGATTTCTATCCCATAGATCTGGAAACATCTCAACCCTCAACAAAGAAAGAAATACCCCATGACTCAGAAAAATGGACTGTTGAATCATTGTAATGATGATTGTTTAGGCCTTGGCCCAACTGATACCTGCCAAATAAAAAATCTACCAGTTTTAGTTATAAAAAAAAAAAGTATTGTGAGTAGCACCACCTTTTAAAACGGGGTAAAATTAACCGTTAAATATGACCTCTAAAAAAGCAAAACTCTACAAAGTTGTCGTTAAATTAGTTACGAAGTTCTTAACATTAGATCATTTTTGGGTGTTTTCACAAAGATGACATGCTTGATACACATATTTCTCAAATTTTACATCTCGTTATTTAAAAAATATTATTTGACAGAAAATCAACAATTTTCCAATCACTTAAAAAAAAAAACCTATTTTAAATGAAAATTTAAATCTTATTTCTTAAATCATCATATTCAACAATATATAGTGCACTTTTATAAAGATGCCTTTTCCAACACAAAGTACATCAAGTTTTGTGTTGTTTTGAGTCATACTCCCCAATTTAATATTAAGTAAGTTATAATTTTAGGGTGTTTTCACGAAGATGGCATGCTTATACACATATTTCTCAAATTTTGCATCTCTTTATTTAAAAAATATTATTTGACATAAAATCAACAATTTTCCAATCACTTTTAAAAAAACCCTATTTTAAATGAAAATTTAAATCTTATTTCTTAAATCATCATATTCAATCATTTATAGTGCACGTTTATAAACATGCCTTTTCCAACACAAAGTACATCAAGTTTTGTGTTGTTTTGAGTCATACTCCCCAATTTAATATTTCACAATGCTAAACTTGATACAACTTTAATTTTAAATTGACTCAAACTAATTAAATGCAATTGACATGCAATTAATGCAAATGGACACTGTAGTAAGTTGGACATATGTTTTAGGTAAATAAGAAGATAAGAAGAGCTCATATTTACTATTGAGAATGACATATTATAATTTCAAAATACTTTTGGATGAAAGCTTTGAACTAATCGACAATAATGAACACATGGGAACAAGGAGGCAAACATACATAAGGGACACAAATATTTCTCTCATATAGTTATACACTTTATATTGTTTATATAAAGTAAATAAAAATAGAAATTTATATGTACATGTCATGTAAATCTTTCACTTTTAAGCTTTATAAATTACATTCATTTAAAAACGAAAATCTTTCACTTTTAAACTTTATAAATTAGATTCAAGTTTAAAATTAGATTCATTTAAATAAGGAAAAATGTGAAAAAGTCTAAGTTATTTATAATTTTTATTTTTCATTTATAAAATTATACATAAAATTAAAATTAAAAAAATGTAAATCTATTTAGAATTTTCACTTTTCATTTATAAAATTATACATATTTTAAAATTTAATTAAATTTCAATCTATATACATTTATTAAAATTCTAATTAATTTTTTTTTTCTACTTTTACTTCTATTCAAATGCTATAGCCTCACATTATAAACCTTCTATTTCATTTTCGGTAAATCCCAACTACCAATTTAATTCAAATGACCTAAGTGAAAACAATCCTCTAAACCTTATCGAAAATGAGTTAATTGGGTTTAGCCCGAGTGATTTGTGTTGAGGGGTGTTTTCTCTCATCTGAGTTCAATTCCCACAAATAACATGTTGAGCTCTTAAATGAGCAAGCTATCGAAAAAAACCTCGACAAAATAAAATTCATAATCATTTAAAGTGACATAAGAATGTTCATTGGATACTTTTAAATCCAACTATTAGTGAAACAAATTATATTCAATGAATCTTATTTTAGTTTGTTTAACCATATAAATATGGACACATATATATAATTGTATTCAACTATATGTGTGTGTTTAGAGTAACACGTAAAACGTAAAAGTGTGTTTGGTTGATAGATTATTATTTAACTTGCATTAAGAGTTGTGAGGTGGGACTGTCATTAAATTGCCTCACATCAACATATTCAAGGGATGATTTCTAGTGACATACACTTATTTAGCACTGAATAGGTTTTTGTTGCATTTTTATAATTGTGTATAGATAAATATAAATTCCCACTAAAACTTTACATATACCAACATATTCAAAGGATGTTTTCCAGTGACATACACTTATTTAACATTGAATAAGTTTTTGTTGCATCTTTGTAATCGTGTATAGATAAATATAAATTCCAACTAAAACTTTAAAAGAGTTAATATAATTTCAATCAATTTCAACTAAAACTTTAAAAGAGGCATTTGACAGGAGTGGAGGTCTAACCCCTTACAAACCACTAACGAGTCATTTTAGATGGTGTGATTTTTCTTGACTAACAATGATGAGTCATCCCACATTTGTGGATAGTAATCAGTAATGATTGTCATAATTGTATATTAGCAATTGAACTATGATAAAATTTTGCCACCTTAAAAAAAAATATTATCTTTCTTTTAATTGTATATATTATGAAATGAATATTAATTATGAAATAAAAATGACTTATAAAATCTTATCTATATTAAAAATTACACTAATTCAAATATTAATCTCTTGAATTGCTAGTCGCGATTCTCTTATCTTTTATTTTCCAATATTACTTAAGATGAGTAGATTCTCTCTTTTATTTTGTAATATTAAAATTGTTATTGATTTTAATTTTATATCTTAGAGACTTTCTTTGTTTTATGAGTTTTTTTTACTTCAAATTATGATATATTCTATGTTTATAATAATTAGTATACCTCTAAAACATGGGAAAGGGAACCAAAAGAAAATACAAGATAGATCTGTTGGAAAAGAAAATAAGATATTTTTTTATATTATAATTTTATGGTAAAAAACTAACGAAAAATGCACATACCAGAAAAAATAAAACATAAACATAAATATATTGAGGAAAAAAAAAAAGATATTTTTTATATTATAATTTTATGGTAAACAAAATGAAAAAAATTACACATGCCCAGGAGAATAGCCAATAAATAATATCTAGCAATGTGGAAGAGTAACCAAACAGTGGAAATTCATTATATGGCTACTCAATGTGGAAATTTTGATGAATATGGATTTAGCATGCAGAGTCACTCTTTCCTTTGGTCATAAGAAAAGTGTACTTAAAAAGATAAAAACAAATTAAAGAAGAATACACATGTCTAAGAAAATACAAGATAGATATATCTATATGTTGAGAAAAAAACAAAAGATAATTTTTATATTATAATTTTATGATAAAAAATAAAATAATAATTACATGTGCTTGAGAGAATAGCCAATGAATAATAGAATTGTTATGTGGAAGAGTAACCAAAACAATGGAAACTCACTAAATGGCTAGTCAATGTAGAAACTTTGAAGAATATGGATTTAGCATTCCCTTTTGTCATAAGAAAAGTGTACTGAAAATGATAAAAACAATGGAATTAATTACTTGCAAAATACAAATCAGCTATGTCGAGGGTAGTCCGCTTTATCCAGCAGGAAATAGTCGATTAATATAAGAAAAATGTGTGAGAGTGTGAGAAATGAATTCAATTATTAGAATTTTTGGGTAACTAATGCCAAGTGTGTCTCTTCTACATTCATAAAATAAATAACAATGTAAATCATATGGATAAGAGTGCAAAGACTAGGTTATAAATCAWATGGATAAGAATACAAAGTCGAAATAAAAGGAAAGATATCACTCTAGAGAATGGAGATTTTAATTGCAAGAAGTTTGAGATTTTATTAATGTTTGAATGCAAAGTCGAAATAAAGAGTAATATATCACTTTAGAGAATGGAGATTGTAATTGCAAGAAGTTTGAGATTTTATGAATGTTTGCAAAATATCTGTAGAAGTCGGAAAGACTTTCATCCATGTGCAAATACTGGTTTTGATTTTCAAATTGCAAATTTGAAATCAATACAAATAAAGAAGCCAATATGTTTGTCAAGCAAATTTGATCTGTTGTATTTGGGATATTAATGAGAATAAAAGGAGGATCACTTAGGGAATATGTAGGAAATGATCTTTATGATTTATTACACGTAGAAGCGGTCAAAACATTCCATCCTTATTGGAATTTCATAAATAAAAAATTTGCAATGTGAACAGTCCTTTGTTCATATTACTATTTTTATATTTTAAATGGACTTGGAGATACAAAGCCCTCTAAATCATCAATGGATGACGATGAGAATTTGTTCAGATTATTGTTTTTATATTTTAAATGGACTTGGAAATACAAATCTCTCTCGACCATCAATAGATGATGATGAGAATTATGTTGTAATGATAAATTATTAAAAAAATATTCATATTATTATTTTTATATTTTAAAAGAATTTGGAGATAGAAAGTCGATGATGAGAATTATGGTGTAATGATAAATTATTAAAAAAATAAGATCACACTTATGAATGCATAAGAATGCAATTTTATAACTATTTAAATTATTAAAAAATAACAATAAAATACCACTTAAATGTGAAGCATTCTAGGAAGCCTGTATCTTACCCAGTGGGCAGAAAATTCAATTGGTAGGTGAAGAAAATGCATTGTAATGTTAATTTTCAAAGAAAATATATGGTATTCTTCATTTTGGAAGTATAGTATAATTTTTTTAAGAAAATACATAAAAAAAAAAAAAACAATTTGCAATTGAAAGAAAATACATTGTAATGTTAATTTTCAATGAAATACATGGTATTGCTCATTTTGAAAGTATAGTGTAAATTGTTTTAAGAAGTATAAATTGTTTTAAGAAAATACTTTAAAAGTATGGTATAAATTGTTTTAATGAAAAATCGATTCTTCTGATTATTTGAGAGAGTGGAGAAGCAAGCAGCGAGTGACTGGTGTCCATCTGATCCATGTAAGTGTAGTGGGGAAAAGTGTATGCAGACATCTTGCAGTGGCCACTGGGACCTCTTCAATGGAATCTTTTGAAGACTCCAAAGTCCATCGCACCATGAAATCACATCACCTCCATCATTAGGTCTAGTCTAGTGCTCAGAAAACAAACAGTACAGACATAATACATGTACCTTGTTATTCATACCCATCCCATTTTACATCAACACGGAGGACTTTTTGATTTACATATAAAGTGGGCCTCCTATACCAACTCTTAGAAAGGCCACCTAAAGATAATATTATTAATAATTAATAAACAAAGATGCCAGTACTGAACAAAATATCAATTGTGGAAGGTTGTGATGATGGACATGACAGATCAAGTTATTAGAATACACAAATTCAGGAGAGAAGATTACGGTTGATCAGAGGGCCAAGCTAGAAGAATATAATGAATACATAGCTAGAAGATTATGGTTGATCAGAGGGCCAAGCTGGAAGATTATAATGAATATGTAGCTAAGAGGTGACATGCAAATCATTACATATAAACTATCTTTAAAGGTAGGATGTAAATCATTACATATAAACTTTCTTTAAAGGATTGTACATATTTTAACATTTATTAGTGTGTAACAAGATTAATAAATGTATGTATATGTTGGATGTATATATCTTTAAATATATATATATATCCAACATATACATACATTTAAGTCAGAAAAGACTCGATATAACAGGTCCCATCTATATCCACATTGGGATTTTTAGTTTTTATCATCCTAAATCTAAAGCATAGAGGTTGTATCCTGAGTGTATCTTTTTTCAAGTGGGACCAAATCATCTTTGTTTTCACCACCAAAAGTCGAGGGGTGTGTGGGGGTGAGTGGAGAATTAGAATCCCAACGTGTCTTCCAAGACTATGTTTGAAATGCAATTGTCATGGCTTCCAAGAACAACGAAAACTGCAGGGTTATGTGGAGGATTAGAACCCAATTTTTTTTGTATTTTGACACTCTTGCAAGCTCTATTGTGTATGGAGATAAAGATATATTAATTTTAAAATCCTAACCACAGCTTAATCGGTCTCATCTACTAATAACTATTATATGAATACCTTTAATGACTTCATACTACCATTTCTCTTCATGTCGTTTTATCCCAAAATAACTCATCTCATCCTCAATGCCACCTGAAAAGTATTCCTTTATGAAATTGTAAGGAAGATCATCATAAAACCCATTTGTTAACAATATAACCTCATTAGGTATTCTGAAAACCTGTAAAAAATAGAAATATAAGTCAATAGAGGGAGCTCATGGATTATTTTTTGGAACTATAAGAACATTCCAGAACATATAAACATTAAAATTATACTAAATGAGTAACATTAGAGATTGAAGGGTTCTTAGAAGTGATAAGGACATGATTTTCCCCTTCCTAAGGTGAACAGACATCCAAATAGATAGTAGAAGATGTCGCCAATGATCGCTTCCACAACATTCATGAGAATGATGTTTACTAAATTCTTGGTCTTCACAGAGCCCGCACACAACATGGAAAACCCTAGTTACACAGAGAAGACGAGGAAGTTCGATAAGAGGAGGTATGTGTTGTCCATGGACATGGTCGATAAATAGTCTGAAAACACCTGTGGTTTTTTGTAGAAGAAGTAAAAAACCCTAGTTGCATGGAGAAGACAAGGAAGGCCAATAAGAGAATATGTGTGTTGTCCTTGGACATGGCCGACAAACGGACTAAAACGACATGTGGTTTATCGCAGAAGTCACAAACCCTAGATACATGGAGAAGACAAGGAAGGTCGATAAGAGCAGGTAAGTGTTTTCCATGGACATGGCTAACAGATGGTCTAAAATGACCTACGGTTTGTTGCAGAAGAAGTCACCAAAATTTTTGAAAGAAGAAACATGGCATGTCTTTCTAGAAATTGACAGAGGCGGTGGGGCACACGTTTGAAGTGGAACAATGGATGAGTTGATGTGGTGGAGGACATGGGTTGAAGCGGTGGAGGAAAAATGTCAAGGAGAACCACTGAAAAAATTTCATACGTATTGACAAGTTATATGTGTTATGCGTGGATATGTTAAGGACAGATGATGAAGAGCTCAAGGGAACCCTTCCCTTAAAAGAATTCCTTCGGCGTAATTATAAGTTTTATTATTACAAAAACATATTCTTATATTAATCTTTATATTGATATTTATCGTTACGATAATATTTAGTCACGAGTTAATTGACACTTCAACATAATAAATGATAGGTTGATGACCACACCATTGTGTCTTCTGGAATTATGTTCACATATGCCATCTTGTTTTATCTGCATTGTTTATTGTTATTCCATTTGGCATGTTGTTGTAGTCATTAACCTATGATTTGTTGGGTTACAATTGTCATTGACTTCTTTGTGTATATCATCAAATTTGTATTTGAATTCAATGATATTGTATTCCACATTAATACTCTCTTCCTCAATACATTTACACATTGTATATAAAACATAAGTTCACTCGAAAATAAGTGCATTGTTTTTCTTTTAAGTTTTTATTATTTATAGCTCAAAATATATATTACTAAATGAAAAGAAAATTAAAAAATATAAGGATACAAACATTAAGCTGTGTTACAACAATGTACTCATTAAAGGTGCACACAGACTAGTCCACCTATTCCTTGTCTACCAAGATGGGCTAGCAAGACAATTGAAGTTGTTGGAGTTGATGTTGGAGATGTTTCCTCCGAACAACAAACTCAAAGTCAAAAGAAACATGTCAGTGTTGCCTTGATGGCTCGTGTACTTGAAACTTATGATCTTGTTGCCTACTTGAGTGCTCAAGGATGATCTAGAAAGGGAATAGGTTGTGCAGATGAAAATTGATTCTTTGTCGAAGAATCACACTTGGAACTTGGTTCCCCGACAGCAGGGAAAGAACATAGTGAAGTGTTGATGGGTCTAGAGGACCAAATTTACCTCGGAAGGTGTTATTGAGTGACATAAAGCGCACATGGTTTCCAAGGGATTTTATCAATAAGAATGCATTGACTACACTAAGATTGTTTCCCATGTTGCAAAGATGAACTATGTTCGACTGATTCTTTCCCTTGATGCTCATTTTGGATGGAAAATAGTTCATATGGATTTGAAGAGCGCCTTTCTTGATGGAGACCTATCTGAATAAATTTTCATGGAACAACCACTTGGTTTTGTGATAGATTCTAATTTGGTTTGTCCACTCAAGAAGTTGCTTTATGGTTTGAAGTAGGCTCCTTGAGCTTAGTATGCTAAGATCGACAGTTTCTTTCTTCAACTTGGTTTAAAATGTTGTGAATCTTATTACAACTTGTATGTACTCCATACCAATGGAGACACTTTGAATTTTTTAGTATATGTAGACGATCTCCTCATTACTGGAAATAATAATGATCTCATCCTTAGATTGAAGAAACAACTTGTTGACTGCTTTGACATGACAGATCTTGGTACCCTACACTATTTTTTGGGTCTTCAAGTATTACCATTGTAACGTACCCAGCCACGCCATGCAAAAATCTTTCATTATCAGCTCTGCTGCCATTTTTGTAACGTACCAAGGCTCCAGCTAAGCAACATTACATGCGGAATACACATAAAAATGAAACTTATGCTAACGAAAGTAATTCCTTTACTGTTAGTCGATTTCCTATTGCTTACAACTACGAATTCATAATTGATTTAACTTCAGTCTATAACCATAAAATAGATGCATCTAAAGCATGTTAATAATCAACATGAAATAAAACAAAATCATTCATTACAGCAGCATATAAGTCATTCTCATTCATGCAGAGTTCATGTACAACAATAATACATGTAAATAAATCAATACAAAACAAAACACTTATCT
>JASDQU010884167.1:33071-48467 GCA_032191745.1 Picea mariana | reverse complement strand
GTGTGTGTGTGTGAAATTATATGAAATTCAGCATGGAGTTGCATGTCGAGGAGGGATTGAATTATATTCCTTAATTAAGGTTAATCAAATTAATTATATTATGGAGAAATTAACCTCATTGTGTTATAATATAATTACTCATAATTATCATATGAGTAATTTATTGAGTCAGTGTTAAACTACTTCTAAGTGGGAAAAGAGAAAGTAAAAACCTCAATAATTATTGGGCCATGGGTATTAGGCTAAGAACAAATTAATTATTTGATAATTAATTGTGGATAATGATTATCCTTAATGAGGCTTAAGTAATCAATTACCAAAGCATGGTATTCTATGAAACATTAATTGACTATTTTATTTGGGCTATAGGAGAGGGACAATTGCCATCCACTACTTGAGAAAGCCTAAGCACCCTATGGTGACATTACAAATCGATGTTGACTAAGAACATCATTGTGATGGCACATGATATCTTCCATGGGTTTATGAGTTGAGTGGAGTCTAGTAGGATTGGTGAACCTTAGGTGTTGAATGGATCATAACTATAGTTTGGGGAGGTCTGGCATGCATCAAGATTGTCCATCGTGAGAAAGGGATTAGTCCTCGATACCATATCCATCAGAGGTAAGCGAAAAATGTATACCCCATCCCTTAGAAAGGTACTTATGGATTGTATGTGTGATAGTGATTGGAAGCCAATTTATCTCTTTAAACATGGGGAATCAAGGGATTTGAGAAAGAAATTACTCGAGAAAAGAGAAATCGGTCGAAAAGGTAGAAGAAGAAAGAGAAAAGGAAAATTTGCATATGTCAAAGCATAGGATTTTAGAAGAGGGAAATACAATTTCTAGTGGAATATATGCCATTGTTGTTTCTCCTCCATCACCACAAGAAAAGCATAGGAGCTCAGTAGATACCAATCCATTGAGTATCTCATCAAGATAGCTTGTTGTGGATGACCAAATGATGGAGGATTTTTCTGGATCTGATTATACAATGGATTAAATTAGAGAGGAAACTTGTAACACACCCCAAGCCTCCCAGGTGGGGGCATGCCACATTACTACTTCTCTTGTTTCTGATAACCAAACGTTAACATACCCATCCTACCCAGACAGGGTCATGCCACCTAAAAACTTAAAATAATTTCATCTGTATACATATATAACTTTAAACAAACAAACACATTCTGCTAATAAAAAGATTCACATGGAAATAACAATAAGGCTATTCATACAACAAATGATGGAAGATTTTCCTGGATCTGATTATATAATGGATTAAATTAGAGAGGAAACTTGTAACACACCCCAAGCCTCCCAGGTGGGGCCATGCCACATTACTACTTCTCTTGTTTCTGATAACCAAATGTTAACATACCCATCCTACCTAGACAGGGTCATGCCACCTAAAAACTTAAAATAATTTCATTTGTATACATATATAACTTTAAACAAACAAACACATTATGCTAATAAAAAGATTCACGCGGAAATAACAATAAGGCTATTCATACAACATACACAAGAAATACTCATAAATCTAAAGACATGTACCAATACACAACATAAAATTGAACACATAATTGATACTTATTTTTTTATAGAAGACCACCAACTGCGTTCAGACCTTCCATGATCATCCCATACTTAGACCATGTTGATCATCACTCTCAACAGTGGGTCACCCCTGAGCTAGGACTAAACTCCACCCAGGTAAAGGGTTTCCTAGGCCAGGCTAAGACAACAAGAAGTTACACGGTCAACAGGAAAGAGTTTTTCCTAGGAGTCAACTCATAGTAATACCTAAAGCCTATCATTCCCCACATTCTTGTCCCACCCCAAGAAGTGTGCTCCTTCTTTTCTCTATAGTCCTTCGACCACCCCACTTCCCTGCCATGGTTTCAACAATAGGTCAGACAAGAATTCTCAGAGAATTATAGATGTAGTTGGGATCCTTCAGGAAATCACTTTCCCCGGAAAACTCTCTCACCTAGAGAGAGTTTCTCAGAGGCCTAACAACCTGCCTCTTCAGTCCCATGGGCCTGACAACCCGCCTCTTCAATCTAGCTCTCTAGACAACTAGGTATGGGCTAAGGTGAAGGAAGCAACAAAAAATGGGTATGTAATAGGTGATGGAAGAAAACAAAAACTTCGGCTTTGATTTAGGTGCTTCCCATAACAACAAGGTTCAGGTGCACTACTCCTCCCAGGACGAGTATGGGTAATTGATGGTAACGGGAATAGTATGGGGTAGCTTCATGAGTGCGTGCAGGATGGAGGGTGCACCTCATGCAAAGTTCGATTGATGGAGAAGATGGCTGCAAGAATTCTCAGTGAGTGTGAATTCATTGGTCAATGGGGAAGGATACTAAAACAGACTAATTTCCCCCACATATATGTTCATGTGCCTTGATTGACACATGGCTCTCCAAGAATTCATTCCTCTCCTCTTGTAGATCATTCCACTTCCCATAAGAACTTAGGATGAAAATAATTTATCATTTTCTTAGTCATTTGGAATAATAATATAATATTCCTTTGGAGATAAGCCCTCTAGATTAGCCCCTTTCTAAGCTCTTATCCCCTCCCTTTCCCTTCCTAGTGGAGTTCATTCCCCCCTACTCTTTTATCATGGTCAGTCTACATGCAACGATGCATTTTATTAATGATATGAGTGTTTACATATACAAAATTAGGCTCACTATCCTTTAGCATCTAAGCCCTCCAACCTAATCGCCACATAATCCTCCTAGCTTATAATCACTTGGCTCACCAGCCTATAAAAAATATTTACTATTCACTATCCTCAGTGCAATACATAAATACATTTATAATCAAAATTTTCAAAAACCTTCAAAAAGGTGTGGGTATTCTTCTCGCATAGAATCCTCGTGCTTCCATGTTGCATCCTCAGGACCATACTAGGTCCATTAGACCTTTACTAGAACTATGGATTGATTCTGGTGCTATTTGATCTTCTGGTCTAGTATGCACATTGGATTCACTTGAAAAGCACCTTCTTGCTCCACCGGAATTGCATTCCAATCAATAACATGGTTACAATCAGGTACATACTTTTTGAGCAATGATACATGGAATACATTATGAATTGACATTGATGCAGTTAATGCAAGCATATAATCTATAGGCCCAATCCTCTCTATGATTTCAAGTGTCCCACAATAACTAGACACCAACTTTGAACAATTTCCCAATTTTAGGGAACTTCTGTTGGCCTTCACTTGCAGGAATAAATGATCACCCATTTTAAATTACCTGTGAATTTTTATTTTATCAACATATATTTTCTACCTATATTGAAAAGCCTTTAAATTCTTCTTTATTTTTATCATCTTCTCTTCCATTTCCCTAAGAAACTCTGGCCCAACCACTTCTCTATCCACTGCTTTTTCCTAGCTTACTGGTGTGTTGCACTTTCTGCCATACAATGCCTTAAATGGCCTCATCTTTAGAGATACTTGGTACCCATTGTTGTAACCAAACTCTACCAAGTGTAGATAGTCTTCCCATTTTTATGTTTTATCCATAACATACATCCTCAACATACCCTCAATCACTTTATTCTCCCTTTTTGTTTTCCCATTATATTCTGGATGACAAGTTGTGCTAAAATTAAAATTTGTTCCATATCCTTTGAATAATCCTTTCCATAACTTTGAGGTAAACTTTGAGTCTCTTTCAAACACAGTTTTCTTGTGTATACCATGAAATTTACCAATTTCCCTCATATAAATATCAACAATGTTAGTTTCTTTGTGAGTCAGTTTTACTAAAATGAAATGGGCAGCTTTGGTAAGCTTGTTCACCACTACAATGATAGAATCATGTTGATTGCTTGTTCTGGGCAGTTTGGTGACGAAGTCCATTATTACTACTTCCCATTTCCATTCAGGAATGGGTGATGGTTGTAGCAAACCAACTGGGTATATATGCTCAACCTTGACCTTTTGACACTCCAAACATTTGGCGATGTACTTAGCAATTTCTTTCTTCATGTCTGGCCAATAATATAGGCTCTTGACAACTGCAATAGTTTTTTGATACCCTGGGTGTCCAACATAAGCTACGTTATACATTTCCCTCAATATCATATTTTTCAATTATTGAGAATTGGGTAGATAAATTATGTATCTGTACATGAGAATTTCATCAATTCCCAACTTGTAATCCTCAATTTTCTACTGCAAATTACCTTGCCATAATGTTTCCACTAATTCCATGTAATGCAAATTTGATTTTGAATCTTATGACATTTTGTCCTTCAAATATGATTGGTACATGATAATAGTTGTAGCATGAAACTCATGTAATTTTCTACTAAGTGCACCAGTCACCTTATTCTCTTCCCCTTTCATATGCTTTATATCAAAGTCATATTCACTGAGAAATTCCAACCACCTACTCTACTTGGAATTTAAAGTTGGATGTCCGAATAAGTATTTCATACCATGATGGTTTGTCCTTAACTTGAATATTTTTCCCATGAGATAGTGCCTCCACTTCTTCAAGGAATGCACTATGGCTTCCAAATCCAAATCATGAGTGGAATAATTCCTTTCATGCTCCTTCAACTTCATTGATTCATAACATACAACAAACTCGTTCTGACTAAGGACTCCACCAAGTCCCTCTTTGCATGCATCTGTGCATACCATGAAATATTCATTTGGATAAAAAATCCTTAGAATTGGAGCATTGGTTAATAATTTCTTCAAGTGATGGAAACTCTTTTCACACTTGAGTGACCACTGAAACTTCACTCCCTTCTTTTGCAAGGAAGTAATTGGGTGTGCAATATTTGAGAATCCCGCAATAAATCTTCTATAGTAGCCGACAAGGCACATGATGGATCTGACTTCTGTCACATTCTTAGGTGATGACCATCCTCTAATGGCCTCAATCGTTACAAGATCCACTGCTATCCCTTCCTCAGGTATGACATGCCCCAAATAATGATTTTGATTCTAATAAAATGAGAACATGCTCCATTTTCCATACAGTTGATGCTCTCTTAACAATTGTAATACCATATTCAAGTGTTTCTCATGTTCCTCTTTCAACTTGGAATATATAAGAATGTCATCCAAAAAGACAACGACAAACTTATTTAAGTATTCCATGAAACACCATTCATTAAACACATGAAGACTACTGGTACATTTGATAACCCAAATGGAACTACTATGAACTCATAATGACCATACCTAGTTCTAAAAGCAATCTTGTTGATGTCTTCTTCTTTAATTCTTACTTGATGATAACCTTATATGAGATCAATCTTTAAGAATATTTTTGCATTCTTCAACTCGTCAAAGAGGTCATTGATCCTTGGAAAATGATACTTACTCTTTATAGTTACTTTGTTCAAATTTCTTAATTCATTACAAAGCCTCAATGTTCCATCCTTCTTCTTTACAAGCTCTTCAAACTACATTTGCAACTCCTTCAGTTCTGGTGTACACATCATGTAAGGGGTATTGGATACTGGATTTTCTCCAGGCATCAAATTTATAGAGAAATCAATATCTCTTTTAGGGGGTAATCCTAGCATTTCTTTAAACACATCCTAAAACTCTTTTAGGACTGTGTGATATTTGATCTTTGAAACCTTATCCTTAAGTGTTTCTTCCATATGGGCTGCAAATATTTTATAGCCCTTTCTATAACACTTCTTCAGTTGCAATGTTGACAATTCTCTAACATTTATTGCCCTAGGAATTCCCTGCACTATCCTTAGGTTCCCTTCCTCATCCAGGAAATTAAATGCCTTGTTGTAACAGTCTAAGACAACATGATGTTGTTCCAACAAATCCATACCAATTAGAATGTCATAGGAACCTAAAGGCAATATGTTCAAATCTATCTTGGTGATCAAACCCTTCATGCCCACTGGACATGACTTAACCATCTCATTAACTTTTCTTTTGGCTCTGATAGCCAACTACACCAACCAATATTTTCCATTCTTTCTTCTTGGAAAATGAAGTATTTACAACATCTTAGGATCTATATAACTATGAATATCTCCTGTATCAATTAAAATTGCAATGGTTTGGTTGTTGATCATACCTTCGACTTCAATCATGTGTGATTGAAAATCATCTTGCTTTTTGTCTAGGGCTGCATATATCCTTGGTACATTTTTTCCCATGTCCTTGTTATAACCCTAAACTACACGAGACATGCATACCTGGCATCAGGCCATCTTACTTGCTATCTTTGCCAAGCCATCACTGAACAACTCTTCTAAAAACCATTGTTTTGAAGGTGTACGCACCCTACACCACTATTTCTTGCATACACATGCTTTCTACACCACTATAGCTCACGTACACTCACAAAAAATTGCAAAAAATGAAAATTGAATATGGATACGAGTTTCCGGGCCATTACTTAACCATTTGACTGCCCATAGCCAGTCGCCCCAACCATTACTATCTATTTTGGCCTATAAAATAAGGTGTTGGGGCCCCATTCCAAAAATAAGCATGAGAGCATAGCAACTCTGCCCATTTTAATATCCCCCCATTGCCCCAATATTTTGCAACCACATTGTGAATTGAGCCAGAATGCCATCTTCCTCCTTTGCAAATCCTTTCCATTTCCCTAGAGAGAACTGAAGAGGAGAAACACATGTGGAAGAATTTGGTGCATGGTGAAGAGGATCCAAGGACTAAGCTCAAGGAGTAGTGTCGGTCTCATGTTGTAAACGACTTTTGTGAGATTAATATAAAGAAGTACTTTTTTGTCCCGCCAAATGACATCTTAAATATTTATGTTTTGTTTACATTTTTTGATTATGATGTCTAACCCACTAATCCATACCTAGAATGCATGTTTGTAGTTTTGTGTTTGTCTTTTGGTGAATGTAGGTCAGGCTTGGGAGGAGACTTACAATAAAGAAACAACTGAGCGCAAACGGATCAACACTGGATGCGGAGTTTAAGATATGCCTAACATATCCCTATGCTTTGTACTATATGTATGACTGTGGGATAATGTCGGGATAGTTGATCAAAAGTAGGAGACTTTAGACGGTTAGCACTGCTTACATTTTAGAACCCTAGTGTAGTCCATAGAGGGTTTTTCCTGCTATAGAAGAATTGGAAACCATATTGGGGATGCCTTTAGGGTCTTTGGGGATATTTCTTTTAGGTCTTTTTGAATCATTTTATTCACTGTTTTTGAGTTTATGTAAGCTTTTGTGTCTTTAAGGGATGATGGTCTTCCATACCAGTACTCCCTGCGTTTTGCTTGACTATTAGTTTTCATATTTTGAGAAGTTACAGAGGTGTACGTGGCATGTAGTGGGCCTGCACGTGTCCATGCACGCCCTACCTTTGGACAACACACATACATACGTTGGATGCTGAAGTGTCAGTAGCGTGCCTGTATTGAGAAATAGTTTCTTAGAAGAGGTAGTCATCCTCTTACTTGTCAGAAGTCACACTTCTCAGGGGTTTTCTTGATCTATCCCTGGTCTCTGTTATAGCAGTCTATAGCCTAGGTCTTTCCTCAACATATTTTTCTTTTCATCAAAATATTTCTTGTTTTTTCTTTGATAAGGTTTTTAGACAAGTTTGTGAGTCTGCTTTGATCTGCCTGTTTGGTGTTGTCGGTGACTCCCTGCGATCTTTGTTTGGGCCTGAATTCATTTCTTGGTCTTGACTTGTCATATTTTTTCCATTTTTTTCTTTAGAAGAAAAGAAAATAATTCATTTTCAAATTTCTTGTTTTAAAGCATAAAACAATAAAAAAAAAATCTTTCAATTTTTTTTTTTGTTTGGAAAAGTAGTTTAGGTTATTTGTTTCATTTACCAAGGCAAAAGAAAGTTTTCTTAAGCTATTTACTTGAATTCTTAGGACATTAAGTATATCGTAGTCGAGGGAAATATTTTTTTAAGTATTTCTTTTCAAAAGATCTGAGAAAAGTAGTTACGAAAAGTTTGCTTAAAGAGTTTAAATTGGAAAATCTTTATTTGTGAAGAAAGAAGTACTTTTGTTTCCAGTATCATCTTATTCACTCCTATTTCATCTCTTAAAAAACATCGTTGGTTTCATTTCCATTCCTCTTGACTTAAGACAACCACTAAAATTAATTCTTAATTAAAATTCATTAGACTTTGTGTTTGTAGGGTCCATCAATGCATTCTAGGCTAGATCCTTGATTTAGGATTGGAGAGGAAAATCTTCAAGGCTACAAAAACAAACATATGAGTTTGTGATAGGGAGTTATTGAAAGTCTAGTAATTGTGAAAATTATTCGAGCCCCCCCTCTAACACAGAGGATAAACACGAGGTCGAGTAAGGAAAGGTAGTGGAGATAACCCCTCCAAAGATGGACCAAGCGTAGTGGAGAACGCATATAGAGGGCTTATCTTGGGATTTCATAAATCACATTTTCCACGGAGCTTCATGGGTCTCGAATCCATTTGAGGTCCTTATTCATCTTCTAGAAAACTTTATTTTGATACCCTTGATAGGTTTTTGGCTTGATACCCTGCTCATTGCGGTCCACCCGACTGTCGACTGTACACGCTTGGTGACTGTTTGCGCACTGGAAACCTAGTTTCCTTTATCTTAAGTGAATTACATAGGTGACTACGGGGGTATACCATGGTACTTAGGGAAGACATCGGGCCACACTTCGCAGAGTATACCTGAAGGGTGCTTCCATATTCGAGTTGCACTTGCATTGGTAAGTTTCTCTAGTGTTGGTTGGTGTAAGTGTTGGTTGGTTGGTTGGTGTTCGGTAAGTTTTATAGGATCTTTTTCTAGTGTGTGTTGGTCCTTAAAATGTTATTAGAACTCCCTAGTGTGTCCTTGATATTCTCACATCGTGGAGGATCAAGAGATCCTCTAGTCGTGAAGGATTCTTGGCCCGTCGCTGCTTAATATGGAGCCACCCTCGCCATCGCTAAGGCAAATACTATACCAGCAAGGGTCTTTTGAGGTGACTGGGCCATAAGAAACTGAGCTTGACCCATCTCCATGAGGAGAACATTTGATTCTGGAGGAACCAACCATTTCCAACCTCGAATTGAAATCTCTTGGTCCTTATAACCCTCTGATCACTAATCTATCAATGCCCATCGTCGTATAGGTTAAATATTATGAGCATTAGGTAGTGTCACAAGCAATGATGGAGAAAAATGTTGCTAATTCTTCAGGGAAATATCATACTCCCTCTATGGTTGTCACCACATTGGGTATTATGCCTTCTAACCAACCATTTCTGGTCTAGACCACCATGGTTTTGACTGCCTCTACCTCGGGCAATGGTCCACTTTTTTCTATGGTGGAAATTACTTCTCCTTTCACCTAGAGTGCGACAGGCCCTTCATTCTCATATGGGATGCCTAGCTTCGATACGAACTATGTCCTTTCCTACTCAAATCTACAGACTTTAGGTCTGGGGGAAGGGATCTCTAATGCTCCTCTGCAAGGATCCATGGCGGGCACTTCAACTCCCTATAATGCTTTCCCTTATGTAGGGGGTAAGATACCTCCTTCATCCCCTTCACTCATCGGTGCTCACCAGCACTCCATCGGGTTGAACATAAACTATAGTTCATTTGGAGCAGGTAGTCAAGGACTTCCTTCTTATAGCATGCCACTAGGTTCGACACCATTCTCTTTGTTTGACGCGTTTGGTAAAAACACATTATCGTTAGTTGTTGTCTCAGTCGGGGGCAACCCCAGTTATGGAAAACAAAATCCTATGCAGGGTACTATTCTTGCATAGAGGGTAAACATAGGAATTCCTTCCTCACAAGGACCTTGGAATCCATGGTAGGGATTAGTTTCCTTATCAGGGATGTCGATCGAGGGCAACCCCTTCCATAGCCAATTGAACCCTGGGAAAGGCTCAACACCTATACCCGTCGGATTGGTAGGGGGCAACCCTTCCTAAAATCCTTGGAATGTAGTGCAAGCGCATCCCTTTACATCCTATTACGGGAGTCAATCGATGACGTCTCAATAATCACAGAATCCATACGCTAGTCATAGCCATGGTTATTACCAGAACCTTGGCCAACAACCAAACTTTTCCTGGCAACCTGGTGCCAACCAAACTCCAAACTCCTTTTTCCCTGGTTATAATCAACAACCCAAATTACATTTTCTGGCAACTTTGCACATGCCAAACTTGACAAGGTTATTAAATGAGCCCATATGTCACAATCCGCATTGTCCCCCTATGTTGACCAAGTTGCCTTCAGACATTCCAAAGTTCTAGGCTAAGCCTAATGAATATATAGGCGATCACGTGACTACCTTCCATTTACGGTGCTCGTCCAACTCTTTGAGAGACCACTCCATCCAATTGTGTTTGTTTCAACACACTCTCATTGAGAGTAATGTGAAATGGTACATTGAGATCGACTGCTCAAGATACTCTTCCTTCGGTGAATTAGCAATGGCTTTCTTAAACCATTTCCAATTACCTGTGAGATAAGATGTCGTCACCGAATTGCTGGCCAACTTTTAGCAGACAAAAGCGGACCATATCTCAGATCACATCTGATAATGGAGACGCCGAAAGTGTTTGATAAATGTACCAGCCCCACCATCATTCCTGCTTGAGTGGTTCCTTAAGTATTTGGTACCCTAGTTATCTAAATACGTCGCAACCTCGGGGGCTTTTAAGAATAAGAAGCGATGATGAGAGCTCAACAGCTAGAGCTGATTTACTCTCAATCTAGTTTACTTTACGAAGTTTTTCCAGATGCACCATGGTCAATACTTGATAAGACCAGATAGAGATCTGGACTACATGTTGATGGTATTGTTGGTTCAACGCAAATGAAGCTCGTCGATCAATTGTCGCATCAATTGTAGAAATTGACAATACAACAGACAACGACCAACCATACCACTGGTTCGACTGCTCCCCCTACTCAAACATCGGATGTACACAATGTGCAATCAACAAACCCAAAGGCCACCCAACAGCCTAACAGAAAGAAGAAACAACAAAAGAAGGGTAAGGGGGATAATAAACCTACCAATAATGCTGGTGAGGGAAACACAGAAAATAAGAAGTCAAAGTACCCATGTAATCTTTGCACAGAACACTACCCGACTCACTAGTGCCCTCAACTCTCGGAGGCCTAGAACTTATTGGCACAACAATAACCTGTCGTGTTACCAAATCCATTTTCACATGGGAAAAATTTAACTCAAGCCTCTTTGAGCGTGGAAGGGGTATTCAGGGACCCCCTTCGTCTGCGAGTAATCCTTCATCCGCGAATGTGTACATGATGAAAGGTAGCATTGAATTAACAACTAGGACACACAACTACAGAATTCCAAACACCTATAAGAAGGGTAAAGAAGACAAAAACCCATCTCTTCCTCTCCAGATTGAGAAAATGTTGGGCAAAACAATGACACGCATCCCAAAACCTGTGTTCAAGAAATCTTCCCACAACCCAAATGCAAGGGTCACCCAGAACTACTCTGTGGTGGAGGATTTGTCACAAACTCCTTGTTCGATGTATTCTTTGGAAGTCCTCCAGATATGACCTTCCCAGAAAAAGGCTCTGTTAGCTACCTTAGGATCTGCTGAGACTTGTAATCCAGGAATGATCATGCTTGATATGACCAACTTAAAAACTTGTCTTCCTTACCACATGGCATTTCAGATAGTAGTGGCTTACACCATGAAAACTTTTACTCAGAAAATTTTCCGCACAGCCATTGATGAGGATGCCTCGACATGCGTGATATCTTTGGCATGTTGGACGGCCATTGGACAACCCATTTTGTCTTCGTCACCTACTCTTCTTACCGCTTTCAATGGTGATTCATTCCAACCACATGGAATCATCCCCTCTTTCCCCCTGTATTTAGGGGGGAAGATCATGCACGTAGAGGTTAAAGTGGTTGATGTGTCTCCCGACTATGATCTCTTGCTAGGAAGGTGTTGGACCTATACTATGCAAGCAGTGATCGCGATAGTTTTATGGGTCTTTTTGTTTCCACACGAGGGCCAGATCACGTCCATTGATCAGTTATCCTTCTCTCGTCCTTACCCTTCATTGGGGGTATCCACGATCCCGATGATTGATAACCCTTAGCCCAGCATTGTTAATGTAGGGGTTGGTTTGTGCCCACCTTTGATGGGTACTTTTGATTACCCGCCTCTAACAAACAATTTCCATTACATATCGGTTGTCCCCCACTAGCCTAAGGCTGAAATATTTCAAATCTCATCATTTTGCATGATTACTTTAACGATCCATGGACTCTTCCTTCCCCATCAACTACGATGGAAGGGACAAGGCACCATGGCATGGCCATGCCTTTTTCCATGACAGAAATTACGTACTCTATAGTGCAACAATCTTCCACAGACCCCGACCCGACTCCTGCATAGGAGTTAGATCCGGTTCTTGAGCCTATTTGGGCTCAAGGTTCCCTTGTCGATACTAATTCTTTAGACTTAGTCTTTTCCTCAGACGAAGTGATTATTGAGGCAATGACTAGTCTAGACAGACCCTGGGATGATCTCCATCACAGATATTATTTTCTCCCAGAGTTAAGAAGAATTGAAGCAGGATATTTCACTCTGACTATGACTGGAGATAGGGATTTTCCTATCAATCCTTTGGCTACACATGCTGTTTACGCTGAAGGAAATATGGAAACCATCACTAAAATGATACCTATTGATATATGTAGAATCCATGGCATGGTGGAAAATATCTTCATCAGAGAAAATTGCTCCCCCGAGGAGATTTGAATCTACACGGATTTATTTAAATAATTTCGCGACGTGTTTTCCTGGTCTTACGAGGAAATTCTAGGCATAGATCCAAGAATTGTTGAACATGAAATCACGACATATCATGATGCCAAGCCGGTCCAACAGAAGATTTGTCCAGTTAATCCCACGAAAGAAGTAACTATTAAGGTTGAAGTAGAGAAACTACTCAAAGTTGGTTTCATCTACCCCATTCAGTTAACCCAACGGGTGTCAAGTCCTGTTCCAGTCAACAAAAAGAAGGGTACAATTCTTGTATGTACGGACTTCCATGATTTGAACAAAGCCTTTCCAAAGGATAATTTCCCCATGCCATTTATTGATTAGATAGTCGATGAATGCACAGGGTGCGAGGCCTCATCTTTCATGGATGGTTTTTCAGGATACAATCAGATACATATCAAACCCGAAGACCAACACAAAACTACTTTCATTTTTCCTTGGGGTACATTGGCTTATCAGAAGATGCCTTTTGGTCTGAAAAGTGATGGAGTTACTTTTCAGTGGGCCATGTCTTTTTATTTCCACAACCTCAAACACGTAGTCAAGTCTTATCTTGATGATTTAGCATCACAATCTCGTAAGAGATTTGATCATATAACACACCTCCAACTTATCTTTGAGCGATGTCGCTACTACCAGATTCACTTGAATCCAAACAAGTGCATTTTTTGCATTACATCGAGTCATTTGTTTGGTTTCATAGTTTCGAAAACAGGGATCATGGTCGATCCTCTAAAGTTTGAGGCGATAGTTAGTTGCCTCCCCCATGCATAATCCCTCAGATTTATAGTTTACAAAGAAAATCAAACTTCTTACGGAATTTCATTGCAAACTATGTCGAGATCACAAAGGGTTTCATGCGTTTACTGAAGAAGGATGTTACTTTTCATTGGGACGAAGCTTCTCAATGCTCTTTCGAAGCGTTGAAACACACCCTCACGTCTAGCCCTCTGCTTTGGCCACCCAATTATAATAATATTTTCTTATTGTACTTGGCCACTGCAAAGTCGACCATCACCATGGTCTTGGTTCAGGAGGATTATTTTCTCTCAAAATACATGATCTATTACCCGAGCCGAGGCCTGGTTGGACCGGAACTCAATTATTCCCACGTTGAAAAACTTGAGCTGGAAACTGTTGATGTTGTCCAACGCTTCCATCATTATATCTTGTTTCGCAAGACCACCATCATTGTCATTGTGAATCTATTTCAATACATATTGACATGACATGTAATTAGTGGAACGATCAGTAGATGGATAGTTATCCTCCAAGAATTCAACTTGGATTTTGTCTCGGCGAAATCTAAAAAGTCATTGGTCTTCACAGAACTCATTTCATAACTTCCAGTCAAATCAAGTGATGTTATACCTGAGGAGGTTCCTATCAAAGGAGACATTTTTTGATTACGTGTTCGTACCCCTGGTATGGAGATATACTAGTCTATCTCCAGACTTTGAATTTCCCCACCTCTTCTTCTCATGATGAGCATCGTCGTATACACCATCAGGCCAAGAACTATCTCATAATCGAGGAGACTTTGTATCGTCGAGGCATAGATTGAATCCTTCATCGGTGTCTCACTCATGAAGAAGTGGAAATCATGCTTAACGATTACCACACAGGAGCATGTGGTGGTCATTTGTTTGGGTTGGAAAAATCCCAAAAGATTCTACGAGCCGGTTACTTTTGGCCGACATTAATCAAAGATTATGTTGAATCGACCAATAGGTTCCACCCATGTCAGATATTGTCTTGGAAGATGAGGGCACACCCCACTCCCATGTTTCCTGTCATCACAGTTGGTCCCTTCACCAAGTGGGGGATTGATTACACTACATGCAACCCTCCTTTCGCAATGGGCACCATTATATCATCATAGCAGTAGACTACTTCATGAAGTGGGTCAAAGCTATGCCAACATTTAAAGATGATTTTCACAATATCTCTCTTTTTGTTTAACCATATAATAGCAAGGTTCAGCGTCCCGAAAGAGATTTTCACTAACCATGGCAGTCAATTTCAGAAAAAAATGATGTATGAGTTAACATCAAATCTTGGGTTGAGGAAAGAACATTCGTCACCCTTCTACCCACATGCGAATGGTCAAGTGGAAGCTGTGAATAAATCCTTTAAGCCTATTCTACAGTGAATGATCAATTCGATCAAGTCAAATTGGCATTTGATGTTGCACTCCACACTTCGGACCTACCAAATGTCTGTTAATAATACAACTAGTTTCTCACCTTTTCAACTCGTTTATGGGATGGAATTAGTCTTTCCTATTGAGTGCCAAATCCCATCTCTAAAGTTGGCAGTACAATTATTTCCAAACACATCACCACTTGAAGAGCGTTTATTATATATTGAGCAACTCGATGAGCAGTGTTGGGATGCAGCCTTGGCTAATGAGGCTCACAAACAAAAATTCAAGTGTCAATATGATCAATCCATTCATCCTCGGATTTTGTCTAAAGGCGATGTTTTCCTAGTCTATGACCAAGATAAGGTCCCCCTGGGGGCAGGCAAGTTCAAACCCATGTGGTTCAGACCTTTCACCGTGAAGGAGGTTCTAAAGAAGGGCACTTATTGTCTGTTAGA
>JASDQU010884167.1:14756-31291 GCA_032191745.1 Picea mariana | reverse complement strand
ACAGTGATCCTCCCAATGAGTAGAACTATCACTTTGATTGATAGGTTGTTGATCTTATGTATAGGCACCTGAGAACCTACTTTCTTAGTACCAGCCTCGCAATGGAGTCCAATCAACCCCTCAATGTTGTGAGGCACGGGGGGAAAAGTATGCAAGTTGATTGGATCCCCTCTCCTTGAGATACTAGTCAGGAAGTAAATGTCTTCAATCGTTGGATTCAACAAGTGCCCCTCGAGCAGGAATGAATCTGCATCAGGATGCCAATAATCTATCAAAGCATTCAACAACCTGGGTTGTGCCCTCATAAACGAACACTGGAAGAACTTTAACAACCCACATTGTGATAAAAAAGTGATTGCAGCAGGCTCCTCTGAGACCAAAAAATCAATGTCCTCATTCTCCCTCTCTCTCCAATGAACATACATTCTGCAAAATTCCAAAGTTTGGAGAGTTAACCCTTGCCTTTTCATTTTTCCCACTTGTTTGAGGGTGTACACAGGTTGTCTTAGCAACAGTTGCATGTGCATGTGGGAAAATTATCTTCTACCCACGTGTACGCGTGGGCTATTTTTGGACAGACTGCATACATGCAGGGCCGACCTCTTTAAAGGTCAGCGCCCCCCCAAAAAACAAAAATAAATGCAAAAATGAAAGATGGAAATGCAAGAGAGGCTAGTTTGTACTTACTTGGTCCAAGAAGAAGTTCGTTTTGTCCACTGAAGCTCCCGGAATCAACTCTTTCGGAAAAGAGGTGTTTTTTGACATTTGGTCAATTCTCAATTTACAATGGTGATAATGAGTTGCCAACATTCTATTTATAGACTTTTTGGCCCCTTTTTGTCATTTTTTGGACCCTTTTGTCATTTTTTTCTAGCTTGAAAATCGCTTACTATGATTCTTGAGTTTATCAAGGGATGTTACAATAAATGTTACTTTGGGTATTTGGGAATAAATTTTACTTTGGTTATGTTATGATAAGTGTTTCTCATGTTCCTCTTCCAACTTGGAATATATAAGAATGGCATCCAAAAATACAATGACAAACTTATTTAAGTATTCCCTGAAACGAAATTCATTAAACAAATGAAGAATACTGGTGCATTTGACTATGAACTCATAATTACCATACCTTTCTTTGAAAGAAATCTTGTTGATGTCTTGTTCTTTAATTCTTACTTGATGATAACCTGATCTGAGATCAATATTTAAGAATATTTTTGCATTCTTCAACTGGTCAAAGAGGTCGTCAATCCTTGGCAAAGGATACTTATTCTTTACAATTACTTTGTTCAAATTTATGAAGTCAATACAAAGCCTCAATGTTACTGTAATATACCAAATATAAAAAGTATGCAGAACATAAATAAAATGCTAGAAATGGCAGAATAACAACAATATAACCAGAATAATCACTACAATAACACTGAAATGATATAAGAATAACAACAGAAATAGCACTTTGATTCTGAGAGCAATTTTCACAGGCCTCTTCGAGGGGGAAACCTCCAGTTGATTAGATCTCTATTACAATAATATTCAAGCTAGGGTTCACATACCCTCAACTCCTATTTATACTAAATATGTCTAACAAAAGAAGCATCTAGAGGAAGATCTTTCTAGAAGCGGAAGCTTCTATTAGGTCTTTTTACATTCGACTTATTCTATTTTATTGCAAGGCCTTATAAGTATTGACCTTTAATACATCCGAATATATTTTTCTACCTATGTGTGGGTGAGGACCCTAACATGTCCTCCCCCTTAAAAACAACCTTGTCCTCAAGGCTTGAGATGTAGAAATTGTTGCAGAATGGTAGTTGGTTCCCAAGTAGCATCTGCTGGAGTTGTATCTTTCCACTAGATTAACACTTCCTTGATGGTTCTCTGACATAGGGGATGCTCACATTGGTCCAAAACTACTTGTGGTTGTAGCCAAATGGATCCTTCTTCGTCTAACTCGGGAAGGTTGGTTAGAATTTGGCACTTAGTTCCAATCACCTTTTTTAAGCAGGAAACATGAAAAACATGATGTAGCTTTGAATAACTGGGAAAAGATAACTGATATGCCACCTTTCCCACATGCTTGAGAACTGTATAAGGACCATAAAATTTGGGTGCTAGCTTCTAACAATCCTCAGCCTTGAGGGAATTTTGCTTGTAAGGTTGTAGGTGAAAAAATGCATGATCCCCTTCTTCAAATTGACATTCAAAGTGACCTTGATCTACTTGTTGCTTCATGCGATTATGTTCCATGACCAAATTCTCTTTGAGGGTACAGAGAATAGCCTCTCAAACTGTAAATGTTTGGTCAACCGCCTGGACCTTTGAGACACCAAGTAAGCATGAGAGAACTGAAGGTGGCTTATGTCCATATACTGCTTCAAAAGGAGTCATGCATGTAGTTGTATGGTATGAAGTGTTGTACCACCATTCAACTAGGGGTAACCATTGAGCCCACTGATTTTTCTTTTCCAAGGCAAAACACCTCAAATATGTTTACAAACACTTTTTGACAACTTAAGTTTGACCATCAGTTTGGGGATGATAAGTTTTACTGAGATGCAATTGGGTGCCTTGTAGCTTGAATAGTTCTTGCCAAAAATTACTTGTGAAAGTGGGGTCGCGATCAGAAACAATAGAGTGTGGCATGCCATGGTGCTTGAAGAAATGATCCATGAAAATTTGAGCCACTGTGGATGCTGTAAACGGGTGTTGAAGAACGCAAAAATGAGCATACTTGGAAAGGCGATCAACAACCACCATGATGACTGATTTATTTCCCAATTTGCGTAAGCCTGTAATAAAATCCATGGAGCTGTCCTTCCAAATAGCAAGTGGAATCGAGAGCATTTGTAGTTTTCCCAGATATTTGATTGTTTCTCCCTTGTTGTGTTGACACACATCACATTCAGTGAAATTTTTTTGAATGTCTTGTTTCATACCATCCTAGAAAAA
Source organism: Picea mariana (assembly GCA_032191745.1). Classification (NCBI taxonomy): domain Eukaryota; kingdom Viridiplantae; phylum Streptophyta; class Pinopsida; order Pinales; family Pinaceae; genus Picea; species Picea mariana. Next base: position 28,339 of record JASDQU010884167.1, on the reverse strand, counting down.
AGAACGTTTGACCATGTCATAGGTTTTGGTGAATCCAAAGTGCCCTGTTGTCGGTGTAGCATGAAGCTTAGAAAGTATTGTGGATTTNATGAATGTCTTGTTTCATACCATCCTAGAAAAAAGAACGTTTGACCATGTCATAGGTTTTGGTGAATCCAAAGTGCCCTGTTGTCGGTGTAGCATGAAGCTTAGAAAGTATTGTGGATTTAATCTTTGATTTTTTACTTAAATACAAACAACCTTTGTATCAAATCTCATCATGGAGCCAAGAGTACCTCGGGGGAGCTGGAGCACTGGACTGCAATTGTTGGATCAACTACAAACTTTTGGGATCTTGTAGCCATTCCTGGAAAATAGCTTGGAGCCAATTTGGTACAATGAAGGAAAGAGAAAAAGGGGAGGAAATGTGTTGTTCCAAAAAATACTTGAGGCTTTGATGGTCTTTTTCAATTTGGAAGCGTTGCCCCAATAGATAAGGGTGTCAAAAATAAATGACATGTAGAATAGCCAACATTTCATTTTCATAGATAGATTTGCCCAGATTTATTTCAGATAGTTGCTTGCTGGTAAAGTCCAAAGGTCGACCCTCTTACATAAGGACAGCCCCAATTCCTTTCCCTGAAGAATCACATTCCAAGACAAAGGTCTTTGTGAAATCAGGAAGGGTCGGGACTGGAGTGGTGCACATGGCCATATTCAAGATTTGAAAAGATTGAACAATAGTTGGAGTCCAAGTGAAAGAGTTATTTTTTAGGAGAGCAGTGAGAGGTGCTGCAATATTTTTGTAATTCTTAACAAAATTGCGATATAATCCTGGTAAGCCCAGAAATCCATGCAATATTTTGAGAGTCTTTGGGTGAGGCCAGTCTTGCATAGCTTCAATCATTTTAGGATCCACCCTAACACCATCCTTGCCAACCAGATTACCCAAGTACTCTACTTCTGAGGTGCCAAAATCACATTTAGACTGTTTCAGGAAAAGTTGGTGCTGAGAGAGTAGATGGAGAAATTGATCCACATGAACAAGATGTTTTGTCCAGGTCTTTTCATATATGAGGATATCATCAAAGAAAACTAAGACAAAATGATGGAGAAAAGTATGGAAGACATGATTCATGAGGCTTTGGAAGGTGGAGGGGACATTACACAAGCCAAAGGGCATGACCAAAAACTCATAGTGGCCCTCATGAGTTATAAAGAAAGTCTTGGGAATGTTTTCCTCTTTCATATGTATCTGGTGGTAGCCTGAATGAAGATCAAGTTTAGTAAACAATTGGGTTCCACTCAGTTCATCTAGGTGGTCATCAATGACAGGAATGGGAAATTTGTCTTTAATGGTAAGTTTGTTGAGGGCATGGAAGTCAGGACACCTTCGCCAAGAACCTTCTTTCTTTAGGACCATGAACACAGGAGAAGATTTGGGGCTCGTACTAGGGAAGATAACGTCTGCATTAAGGAGTTCCTGGACCACTCTCTCAATTTCATTCTTTTGGGAAAAGGAGTGCCGATAGGGATGGATATTGGGAGGAAGGATTCCGAGTACAAGGGGAATGGAATGATCATGAACACCATGTGAAGGAGAGAGTCCCTGGGGAGTCGGAAAGACCACTTGATGTTTAGAAAGGATGGCTTGGAGGTCTTGTAGCACCGAGGGTGCTTATGTTGCTTAGATGGCATGGAGTTGAGAAATAACACCAGAATGACCCTTTTTGAGCATATTTTCCATGCGATGGGAACTAATGATCTCAAGTGAACTAGTGGTGATGCCTTGGAAATTATATTGGTGGCCTTCCTGGTCAAATTGCATGGTTAATTCCTTAAACTCCATGAGAATGGGACCCAAATTCCTTAGCCACTTTGCACCCAACACAATGTCATGCCCATCCATGTCTATAGAAAACATATGATATTTCAGGTGGTAGTCACCAATTTGGAGACACACATTTTCATAATGCCCTCCACATTTCATGGAGCCACCATTGGCAATCATAATTTGGAAATTATTGATGACATGGATGTAGCAATGATTTTCTTGGGAAATGCAGCGATGAATAAAATTATGGATGATTCCACTATCAACCAGAATGATGACCTTCTGATGCTTGATGTAACCGATTATCTTGAGGGTTTGGGGAGAAGAGAAGCCAGTGACAACATTGAGGGAAATGACTGGTTCTACTTCGGGAGAGTCTGAGGGAGGGGTTATATTGGGAGTTTCAGGTGACTCAGACACAAGGGGAGTTTCAATGTCCTTTTCCGAAATATCCTCGGAGATGGACATAAACAACTTTTGTTCCTTACACTTGTGGCCCGGGATATATTTGTCATCACAAATTATAACAAAGGCCTTTGATTTGGCATTCATCCATTTCATCCCTGGTCAATTTTTTTATCTTTAGTGGAACAGAGGGAGTAGTGGAATTTACTGGTTTAGGGCGAGGGATAAAGGAGGGTTTCCATTTTTGAGAAGGTACAATATGTTGTGCTTCTTTAACTGTTTCAGTAGCCTCCACCCAACTCTGAGGCTGAACCATGAGGACATGGGCCCAAATCTCATCCTTGAGGCCACTGATAAAACATTCTTGGAAAAAGGCATTAGACATGCCCTCTATCCGAAAATCCAGGCGCTCAAAGGCAGCTATAAAGTCTTCCATTGTTCTTGATTGTTTCAACTTTTTCAAATGACCCAAATGGTTGGTGTCAGTGTCAAAGCATTCATAAAGCTCTGCCACAAAGTGTGTCCAAGCAATATACCCTTGACGATAAGTTTTTCTCCATTGCCAGCATTGCCAACGTTCTTGATATAGATGGAGAACACCATTCTGGAGTTTGGACAAGTCATTTGTAACGTTGTATAAAGAGAAATAATGTTCCATTTGGGTTACCCAACCAGTGGGGTCTGAGCCATCAAATTTGGTCACATCCACCCGCAAAAGGCGTAGGTCACGTTGAAAGTGATGGTTCTAAAATTTATGGGAATGAGAGGAATGGTCACCTTCAGTATGTGGAGGTGAGGAAGAGGAAGGGTTATCTATAGGGATATGCAGTTGTTGGTCACTATAATTGCTTACTTAAATTAAACAATCAAGTGCTACATAAATTGTCAACCCAGGGAAGTTTGTTATTTCAAAGATAACCACGCATTATATATGCTCAATTCCAAAAGCAACCTAGAGTTGTAGTAAAGGAAACTATATTAATCAAACTTGCCTTGAATAAACTGAAGTTCTGAATTGAATTACAGGAAAGCAACCTACTTATTGCAGAGCTTAAAGAGATGATTAATCTAAAGAATCATGGATTACATTGAAATAACAACTACAACAGGAAAGAACAACTATTCTGTAACCAGAGAACATGACCCTATTCCCAAGAAGGAACTCCAGCACCTTATTTCTGATTAACACACTTTCATGAAAACATTAATGCATAGAAGGCTAACTCTATCTAACAGAGAACAGGACCCTTAATCCCTTCCATTAAGCAGGAACCTTTAGCACCAGTCTCTGATTAGCACACTCATGGAAATAATTGAAAGCTGACTACTTCTAACAGAGAACAGGACCCTTAATCCCTTCCTTTAAGAAAGAACCTTTAGCACTAGTCTATGATTATAAAACCTCATAAATTCATCACACAAGATTTCTAATTAAAATGATTATGAACTTCGTGAAAACAATGTAATATTCAATAAAACAAGATTCTTAACAAGACAGAGTTCAATAGTGTTTCAGCAAATAAGAATTCATTAAAATTAGTGTTTCAGCAGGACAAAAGTTAATCAAGGCATAAACATAATTCACACTAACACACTATAAAACTAACGGGTGAATCTTGTGAAGAAGGTGGGCCCTCCCTTCTCACAAGATTCCCCTGAGATGAAAAGGCTAGAGAAGGATGCTCAAAACAGTCTTTTATTCATCTATAAATGTATCATATTACAATCTGAAAATGAAGTACGCCCTTCTCTCTGAAACTTTCTTAGTACATAAACTGGAGATCCTCTCGAATGATGATTTCCTCTTATTTAAAGAGGGAATCCCTTCGATACAATTGATCAAAAATTACAGATTTATATCTGAGTCCTATTCTTAGTCAGATCGACTTTCTAAAACAGAATAGGATGTCCTAGTCTCCCGCAACAGAATGCTATTACAAGTGTTGAATGAGGTGTTGTTGTTATGGCTTGGAGTAACAGTTCTTTTGTTTCTGTTGTTGCATGTTGTTTCGGCATCACAAATCGCGAGCTGTTTCAGCCACGAGATTTTCACTCTGACTGTTTCAACACTTCTCAGGTAGTAGCAATGGTTGATGCTTGGCTCACGGTGCGGTTGTTGTAGTCAATCTATGTGAGTTGTTGTTGACCACGGGCGGTGTAACAACTTCCCTTGTGTTTCAGCATCATTGATCATGGAATGTGTAACAATTTCTTTGTTTCAGCATCGTCGACCATAGACTGTGCAACAACTTCTTGTTTCAGCATCGTCGACCATAGACTATGCAACAACTTCTGTGTTTCAGCATCGTCGACCATGGAATGTGTAAAAACTTATGTTTTTCATCATCGTCGACCATGGACTGTGTAACAACTTCTGTTTTTCATCATCGTCGACCATGGACTATGTAACAACTTTTGTGTTTCAGCATCGTCGACCATGGACTGTGTAACAGCTTCTGTGAATTGTTATTTCAGCAACAGGCCTCAAATGCTAATCTGCAGTTTGAACGGTTTCAGCACTTATACATTTCTAATCAATGGTTAAGTACGAGAGTGATGTGAAATTATATGCAAAACAGATTAAACGTATAGTAAAGAGAAGAGACGTTATATACCTTTGGAAAGATAAGATAAAGTGATAATATGAGTTTAAATGTGAGTGATCAAGAGTGTAATAGTGGCAAGAAGTGTGGGAAAAAAGGTACATTGTGTGGTCAAAACATCCCCCCCAACTCAAGGTGTTGCATGTCCTCAGGCAACTTCACTCTGAATCAGAGTCTGAATACTGACTCTGAGCATGTAAGTTACTCAAGCAGTAGCTGTGGGAGGTACTGTACGTTGGCGCTCTGAACCCTTGGACCCGCTGTAACCTTTGCCAAGCTGTTGTTTCTATCTTCTTAGGTAGCTTATAATGGATTTGATATCTTTATATTGGCAACCAGAGGATAGGAAAATAAAACCGGTACCCTATCCATCTTTCAGCACATTGCTGAACACGCTGGATGTAGTTAGGTACCCTGGAGATTTCTACCTCAAGGTTAGTGGGGCTAAAAGGATTGTATTCCTATCTTTTCTCACTGGATTGCGGCCAAAACAAGTTATTTTCCTGGAGGGCAACAATATCTATGGATCTGATGAAGTGCTGACAATCCTGAAGCACTGTTGATTGTAGCTGTTGGACATGTTCAGTCATCCCTGGTTTCTTTAAGAACTGATAATATTATGTGACAATGGTGGCTACATTCTGTGGTTCTGGTCTTATCCAGAGAAGGTGGTTATCTTCATTGTGTTTGGCAGCCAAGAAGTCATCTTGCCACAAAATCTAATTGTGGAGAAAGGAGGTGAACGCTCGAATCTGGATATCCCCGACAAGAGGATTAAGGTTCATCTTTCTGTTCTCGGGGATGGCATTATTATGAAAATATGCCTCATAGAGGAGGTGTTGATCCCTAACAGATGCTTCTGTAAATGTTTTGACAAAATCTGTTGGGTGTAGTACTGCATGGGGTTTGCCTTCTGTAATTGATTTGATCTGAAACCATGTAAGTTGCTTCATAAGGAACAAGGAGTAGTTGCAGGATGGTTTTCTTGTGGCCGATAGATTTTGTGCCAAGTCAAATACCAGGGCCAATCTCCCTTTCAACTCTTTGTTATGTTTCTTAAGGGCACGAGCTTCCTAGTGTGTGTGCTCTAAAGCTTCCCAATTTGAGTAGGTATGATTTATCCAGATTTTTTTGTGCTATTGCAGGCTTTTGGCCTGTGTTGCAGCATACTCTTTCTTCCATTTTTGTATTACTGCCTTCTCATCCCACGGCTGAGTCTGTGTTTCAGCATTGCAAGTAGTGGGGTGAGGTAAGGTCTGAGTAGATTGTTCCAAAAAAGTGTGGAGATTGATCTAGCTGGGAGGTGTAAATTACTCAATAGGCGTTGTCTGTACAACCTTGTTAACAAAAGAAGGGGTTTTAGTTGTTGCAATGCAGGGCTTAGTCTTAATCTTGGGAGGTCCTGCTGTTTCTTGTGTTTCAGCTGTAGCTGGTTCTTGTGTGACAGCTATAGCTGGTTCTTGTGTAACAACAGGCTCTTCTTTGACTACAAAAGTTGAAGGAGTAGGGAGAGCTCCTGGGATTGGGACTTGAATTACCTTGTAGCCAGCTTGATAGTAGATATCCCCACATTGACAACACATATATTCTTTACACGGGATTTCTGTTGTAGTCCCCTCTGACAAGGTTTCTATACGAGCTAGGGTGTACAGATTAAGCTCCTTTTCATATGCTTCCTTTGCCATGGCTAGTTATTTCTTGTATGCTTCCAGTTCAGACTTTAGAAACTCATTTTCTTATAAGACAGAGGCCATTGTTGGTTCTGGTTGAGGGGTGACTCGTTCTTGTGTAGTAGTCACAGCTGTACTAGTTGGTTCTTGTGTTTCATCTTCTTGATGTAAGGAGAGTAATGTTGCAGCACCCTGGACCTTTGATTCCTGTATCTCAGTGTCAATATCAGCAACTGATTCTTATATTTCAGCCGTAGTTGGTTCTTGTGTGATAGCTATGGCTGGTTCTTGTGTTTTAGCCACTGAATGAGTAGTTGGTTCTTGTGTTTCATCTACTGAATGGATAGCTGGTTCTTGTGTTTCAGCTACGGAATGGGTAGTTGGTTCTTGTGTTTCAGCTACGAAATGGGTAGCTGGTTCTTGTGTTTCAGCTATGGAATGGGTAGTTGGTTCTTGTGTTTCAACTACAGAATGAGTAGCGGGTTCTTGTGTTTCAGCTACTGAATTTGAAACAGATGATGTCGCAACACCTTGGGCATCTGGTTCTTGTGTTTTAGTGCCTGTGGGTGGAATAGGCAAAGATTCTAGCATTTGAGAGGTTAGAGGTGTACGGGGTATTAGTCAGATGGGTTGGGGGTCTAGGGTAGTGGCGATAATGGCTAGCCTTGTTGAGGTCCTTGTTCGTTTTCTTTGTAAGAAGGGTGGGAAGAAAGGAATTTGCTTTCGTTTATGTGGGGGGTTTTCCTCAATGATGGGGCAGGGGGAATTATCTGGCTCAGAATCATCACTAAGAATATGAAGGGCGGGAGTGGACGATTCTGGTAAGGTGTGAGGCAGGCTTGGTATGATAGGGAAGTTAATTGGATTGATTGGTTTTGTAGGTGCACTGTTAGGTACTTCTGGAGAGTCTGGGGGGTTTTGCGGTTGCTGCTCCTGGAGGTTTTTGGGAATTTCAGCAGCTCTTTGGGGGTTTATGGGTGGGTTGTTTAGTGGAGGGTTTTGTTGGGAAAAAACCTTTTGGATAAGCAGTTGGACGAGACGGTGATGGGTGAGTGAAAGGGTGGGATATTTAGACTTTCTGTAGTAGTGCGCCATATTTTTAAGACAACCAAGAAAATAATAAGGAATATTCACCCGTCTATTATGCCGTAAATGAGACAACAGGACGAAATCATGTTGGTAGACTACCTGGTATCGGCCTTCGCAGGTGAGGTAGTGTTTGAAAAATTTTGCAACTTCCGGTCATGGAGGCGGCAATGAGCTGAGTCGGATACCTCGACTTTTGGGTTCAATTCGTTCTTCTGGCATGAAGAAGTTCTGCTGGGCATTTCGAATGATATGTTTACGGCTGAACATGCGAATGTCATTGGTGGGGAAACCTGAAACCTGTGCTATATCCTCTTTTGTTACTGAAATTCAAACCCCTTGAACAATGGAATGGTCATCCTAAAGGTTTTGAGCGAATTGCAGAACCTGTTGTTCATCATACCCATGGAGTCCTTGAAAATAACTGAGCCATCCTACCTGCTGAAAAAATTGATAAGCTTCTGGATACAGTTCAAACAGGGCTGTTGTGGCAGGTTCGTATCATAGAACAGAGCCTCCCATAGATACCAGCTCAGTAAAATACTTTGTCAAAGAGTTTGAGTAACAACTTCTGTGCAGAGTGAGTTTTCCGAGTGAAGGTATGCAAATGGTGGTAAAGCACGCGAAAGGATGGTAAAATAGGAATGGCAGTAGTGGATTCATGTGAAATGATGGTATAAAAGGTTTGATATGTCCTCCCCTCCCATCAAGTGCGGCTAATAATGATTGCACTCGAGTGGTCATAATGATTTGGAATCTTCTCATTAAATATAGCTTAACTGTATTACATAAAATTTACATACCTCGCCTTACCTTCTGATTCGTGCTGCAAACAAAATATAATGCCTGTCCATGATAGTTCTGCAGTGGTTGTGGCAGAGAATTTCAATTTGTTAGATGAATTGTATCAAGGATTTGTTGACTGGAAGGACGAAGTATAGTATGAGAGCACAAAAATCTTGCTGACAGATAATGTTGAAAAGTTGGTGTTTCAGCAACAGAAAAGAACGGGGCGAAACAATTGCTGGACGATGTTGTTTCGTCGATGAAGAAATGTGAAGAAGTGTCGGACTGTAGTGTTTTGGAAATAGGGAGAAGGCAAAAAGTTGTTGTAAATGGTGTTTCCGCAATGGGGAAAGTCAAAAAGTGTTGAACAATGGTGTTTCAGCATCAGGAAAAATGGGGCGAAACAATTGTTGGACGGTGTTGTTTCGTCGATGAAGAAATGTGAAGAAGTGTCAGACTGTAGTGTTTTGGCAATAGGGAGAAGGAGAAAATTTGTTGTAATTGGTGTTTCAGTAATGGGAAAAATGATGAAAAGTTGTTGACAATGGTGTTTCAGCAACAGAGAAGAAAAGGCGAAACAATTGTTGGACGATGTTGTTTCATCTATGGGGAAATGGGGGAAAGTGGTAAAAGGTTTTTGAACAGTGATGGGGGAAAAAGGTGTGGGGTTGTTGATAGTGGTGTTTCAGTAATGAAGAAAAGTCAAAAGTGCTGAAAAGTGGTGTTTCAACATCGGAGGAAAGTTAAAAGTGTTGAACAATGGTGTTTCAACATCGGGAAAGCTTGTCTATTTGTGAAGTAGGATCGTCCTTTCCTAGTGGCCTGTGCTTCGATCGGGAATCTGCAAAAATCAATTGTAACATGGTAATTCTTGACAGGGATTATTAGTAAATAAAATCTAATCTAATACTAAAGAAATTAACTTAAAAGAATTAATTGCAATGAGGGGTAGAAGCCCCCTCTAAGAAGAGGTAATGGGAGTCTGCCATGCATGTGGCCTTAAAATCTTCTTTGGAAATAGGGAATTAGTACAGATAGAGCCGATGACCATTTATAAGTAATGGAGTTTTGTAGTCATCGATTGTGAGGAGCCTTACTGTTCCATTGGGGAAAACAGTGTCTACTTCGTAAGGTCCAAGCCATCTTGTACGCAGTTTCCCTTGAAATTCTTTGAACCGAGAGTCATACAGTAGGGCCCAATTACCTTTTTGGAACTGCTTGTTTTTTATAGTTTTGTCATGCCATTTTGATCTTTGTTGTTGAATTATTGTTGTCTGCTGAATGGCATCTAGTCTTTTCTCCTCCAATTCATTAAGCTGCTGCAACCTGCTTGTCTGTGCATCGGTTAAATCAAGGTTGACAGCTAAAGCAGTCCTTAAGGTTTTTATCTCAAATTCCACAGGAAAGACAACACTCTTTCCATAGACTAATTCATAGGGAGAGAATCTTGTAGTATTCCTCCAGGTAGTTCTGTAGGCCCATAATTCTTCGGGGAGCCTGTAGGACCAATCCTTTCTATTTTCCTTCACTGTTTTTGTGAGAATGGATTCTATTACTTTGTTTGTGTTTTCCACCTATCCATTGGCTTGGGGGTGGTATGTTGTAGTCATTCTATGATGGATATGATATTCTTGAAGGGTGGCTTTGAAACCATGAGAAGTGAAAGGAGGTCCCCCATCTGTAGCTAATTCTCTTGGCACTCCAAATCTGATGAAGATGTCTTTAAATAAGAAAGTTATAACTACTTCTTTGGTCACTCTGTGAAGTGCTTTGGCTTCCACCCATTTAGTCATGTAGTCTGTGCAGACCACTATGTAAACTTTTTTATTGGATGGAGGGTTGATGGGTCCTACAAAGTCTAAGGCCCATCTTTCAAATGGTTCAAGTACTATCTGGGGGTTTAATGGCATTTCATATCTATGATTAGGTTGGCCTACTCTTTGGTAGCTATCATAGGCCTGAACATATTTCTTTGCATCTTTGAAGAGTGAGGGCCAATAGTACCCCATCCTGAGAATTTTATGTGTTGTTCTCTTATCAACAAAATGCCCTCCACAAGGGCCATCATGACAAGTTTTTAGTATATCATACACCTCATCTTATCTAATACACCTTCGGATTTCTTGATCAACTCTTGTATGGAAAATACACCCACTTATCCAACTATACCGAGCACTTTGATGAATGATACTTCTTTTCTCTCGGTGGGATAGGTGTGGTGGTAACTTCCATGCAACCAAGTAGTTAGCAATGTCTGCATACCAAGGTGAGTGGGCAGAAACTGCAAATAGATATTCATCAAGAAAGGAATCATCTACTGGGGTATCATCATCAGGTGTCAATCAAGAAAGGAAATCAACAACTACATTCTCTTTTCGTAGTCTATCTACAATTGTAATATCAAATTCTTGCAATAATAGTATCCATTTGGTGACTCTAGCATTTGTGATAGGTTTGTTCATTAAGTATTTGATAGATGAGTGATCAGTATGGGCAAAAGTAGAATAACCAGTAATGTAATGTCTAAATTTATTAATGGCATAGATAACTGCTAAGAATTCCTTCTCGGTGACTGTATAATTGAGTTCAGCAGGAGTCATATTCTTGTTGATGAAATAGATAGCATAAGGGAGATGATTTTCTTCTTGTCCCAAGACAACTCCTATTGCAGTATCTAAAGCATCGGAGGATATATGAAAGGGAAGTGTCCAATCGGGTCCTCTAAGAATAGGAGTTGTAGATACCTGATGTTTAAGTGTGTTAAATGCTTCCTGGCAAGAATTAGTCCATTTGAATTCAACATTTTTCATCAGTAATACAAACAGGGGAGAAGCTATTTTGGAATTTTTTTTAATAAATCTTTTGTAGTATCCAGCATGTCCTAAAAAACTTCTTACCTCTGTTTCGGTTTTGGGAGTAGGAAGATCCTTAATGACTTGTATCTTGGATGGGTCTACTTGAATTCCTTGAGATGAGATAAAATGTCCAAGCACTATTCCTTCACTCATCATCATATGACATTTTTCTGTACTTAAGGAAAGTTGGGCTGGTATGCATCGTTTGAGTACTTTCTCAAGGTTTTGTAGTGCTTCATGAAAAGAAACACCATAAGGAGTAAAGTCATCCATAAATATTTCCATAGAGTCATTAAGCATATCAGAAAAGATTCCTAAAACTGCTCTTTGGAAGGTTGTTGGTGCATTACATAGTCCAAATGGGAGGACTCTATAAGCAAAGGTTCCCCAAGGGCTAGTAAAAGTGGTTTTATCTTGATCTTGAACTGCAATTTTGATCTGGTTATACCCACTGAAACCATCTAAAAATGAGAAAAAATTCTTCCCTGACAAATTATCTAACACCTGATCAATGAATGGTAATGGAAAGTGATCTTTTTGAGTGGCTTTATTTAAAGCTCTATAATCCACACATACTCTCCATTTAATGTTTTTCTTAGGAACTATTACCAATGGGGAAACCCATTCACTATCTGATATAGGATAAATAAACCCTGCATTGAGTAATTTTTGAAGTTCTTCTTTGAGGATTTCTCTTAGATTCGGGTTCATTCGTCGCTGGGATTGACAGATTGGTCGACAATCTTCCTTAATATATATTCGATGAGTACATAATTCAGGAGAGATTCCTTTCATATCTGTGTAATCCCATGCGAATGCTTCTTTATTTTCCAGAAGTAACTTCATTAATTGTTGTGTTTCAGCATCTATCAAATTAGGGTTTATGTTCAGTGTTTTTCCAGGTTCAATTTCTATTGGTATGCTTTTAGAGGAGATGGTGTTAGATGTTTGAAGTGGGCTTTCCGAGTAGAGGTTTTCTTGATTATCAAACTCCAATAATGCAGCCAGTTGGTTATGAGTTTCTGGAGTCACAGAGGAGGGTTCTCAAATAAAATTATTAATTACTTCATCCTCGGTAGAGTCTTTTAGGCTTAGAGCTTGTCCGATAGTCAAAAGGGGTTGAGTAGGTTAATCATCAAAATCTACACATACATAATTATCATTATTAATCAAGGGTGTAGCGTGAGGGTAGAGGGTAATATTTTTAGTTTCGTAATCGTTTGAAATTGTCATTGAACCTGATCTACAGCTGATAAAAGAATCTGATGTGGCTAGCCAAGGTCTACCCAAAATTAGAGGGTGGCCCCTCAACTTTGTTTTGGGTTGTAGTACCACAAAGTCAGCTGGATAATTCCAGGATTCTACAGATATATTGAGGTCTTCAATGACTCCTTTTGGTTTAATTGTGGATTGGTCAACCAATTCTAGGATAGTTGGGGTGTCTCTGAGTTCATTTTGCAGTTGTAGCAGTTGTAAGGTTTCCAGAGTCATGATATTGATAGCAGCACCTAGGTATACCAGAACTCGAGGGATTATCATTTTTCCAACTTGTACTGAAACGGTAGGGTGGCCGGGATCACCATATTTAACTGGGGGAGATTTACCTGACATTAGTTCACACAAGTATCCCATAACATGGACTGTAAGGGGATCCCTAATTTTCCTACCAGGCTTTTTAACACAAATGTCTCGCATTGTCCTGGCATAGATTGGTACATCTCGGAGTGATTGTAGTAGAGGAATTTTGACATATAAATTTTGTAATTCCCCTAGAATATTGAAGGTTGGTGGCTCAGGCGTTTTAGTTAAGGCTAAATGCTCAAGAAATGGTGGTTTTTCTATTTCAGCAGCATTGTTAGAGGATGATTGTACCTCTTCAAGTACATCATGCTTTTTTGTTTCCTCTTTATCAGAAGAGGTGACATCAGCTATGGTGGGTTCAATTATTCTCCCAGATCGTAAATGAATATCGTTGCATTGCACAGGGAGAAGAGAGAGTGTAGGCTGGTTATAAATATCAATGCACTGCACAACTTTATTATTTGGGTTAGGGTTAGGTTATACAGGTAGCTGGGGTCTCATCGTTTGATTGTTTGGGGGAGTACCTGCTGGTAAGGAGAGTGGTTGTAGGAATTGTCATTGAGGTAATTGATTTTGGAAGGGGGGTTGTTGTCCTCTCCAATTTCGATTCCATTGGTTTTGATATGGTTGTTCTTGTTGTGGAGGCCAAGGCGTCCACATTGATGGATCAACAAAGGGTGGGTTAATTTGTTGCATGGGTGGGTAATTCATTTGATTAGGATATTGCATTTGATTATATGGGGGGTAACTCATTTGATTGAAAGAAGGATAATTATTCCAACGA
>JASDQU010884167.1:1648-14512 GCA_032191745.1 Picea mariana | reverse complement strand
AGAAAAGCATCATCATGAGGATTTATTTTAGCATCAGGATCTTGATCAATGTGTAATTCAGAAAACTGATCAGCAGTCTCCATGAATCTTTTGATTTCAAGATCATACTCAAACACTTTCTAATTCTTGACATTGTCAGGTATAGAGGGTCTATATTTCACTTGTACATCATACCCGATTTTGGGTGGCAGAGGGAATCTAAAATTACTTGTTGAAACAACCAGAGAATCGGCCATGGTATTCTCTTCTCTTAGAACGAATGAAATGTTGAAAGCTAAAAAAAAACTGTCAACCATATCCCAAACTTCATTTCTATAACTTCTAATACGAGGGTGTTTGGATTGATAAATATTTTTGATTTGATGGAAAATTAACTCATCATCCCCAAACATTGATATCTCTTCAATCCCCAAGTCTTTTGCATCTCTCAAACCCAAAAAAAGAGCTTCATTCTCTGCCAAATTGTTGGTAGATTCAAATTCTAACTTGTAGGACATAGATATAATTTCTTGAGCAGGTGAAACAAGGACCACCCCAGCACCAACATCTTCCCTAGAAGAAGCTCCATAAAAGAACATTTTCCAAACAAAGGTAACCAGAGGGGAGTCCTCACAAAGAGTAAGGGATGGATTTCGAATTTCAAGAGGGGGTTCATGGGCATCATTGAGCTGCAATAAGATAGATCCCATATCAGTATCAAGTGAAAAAATGGGATGATTGGTGGGGTCTTCTTCATCACTAATAATGTAGGCCAACTTAGCTTATCTGTACAGTCTTCTATGCTCCCCCCGCAAACAAAGGAATGGTAACATATGTGAGGTCCATATACAATGACCCCCCAAGTCTCTTTATCCAAGATAGTGACAAGAGCATGCCAAACTTGGGGGGAACATCATCTACCAAAATATCCATCACTATACTTTTCATGGGCAGCTGAAACAAAGTCACAACCAAATCCTTGATGACCCCAATACATTGCACTTTCTTTGAATCAAAAGAGTACAATTCATGATAAGATTTTGTGATTTCTAATCCAAGTTTGTCCATGATAGTTTTGGGCATGATATTATGAGATTCCCCTAAGTCCATCAAACAATTATGAAACACATTATCATGTATGTTCAGAGATGTATAGAAGGGAGGGGATGAATCATCTCTCTCTTCTATCAAGGGACCTAATATAAATGTTGGATTTTCATCTTGTAGGTTCATCGAAACTGTGGAATGACAAGATGGCTTGGACTGCAACAACTTAGAGAGGGATTTTTTGAAATCTTTGTGCTTGACTAGCTATGAAAGGGGCACATGGATCCTAATCTTTTGAATTTCATGCTCAAAGTTGAAATATGAGGAGGGCTTCAGAATTTATTTTACTTCTGGGACAGGACCTTTGGCTATGAGCGAGGGGTTCTGAGTTTTCTTCTCCTTGTTTTTGTTTTCTATGTCTTTAGCAGGCTTATCTGCCTTGTAAGGCTGATTGGGGATGTCAAACTTCCCTTCTTAGACCTGAGGTTATATTTATTGGGACTATTATTGGTCTTCTCCCCTTTACTCGGCTCATTTATTTGGTTGTCCATGAGGGACTCCTCATATGTAGATTGGGTCAAATGGAGAAATAGGGAGGTGTCCCCAAGACAATGGATTTCAGGATCAAGCTTTTCTTCCTCACCTTCTTCATTAGCAACGAGAATATTTTGGAGAGGGGTTTGGATTTTTTGATCATCCCTATCTTTGTTTATGGGATCTCTTAGAAGTATATGAGGGGTATTGTTTGGTCTTCTGAAGTTGCCTCTATTTTCAATATTTTGGGAACTCTTATAAATTTGCTTCCCTTCAAATTTCATCTTGTCCATCTCTGCAGAAAGATATTTTACCATCTTTGTCAATTCATCTACTTGAGGATGGGATGCACAAGAACCATAGGTTGAAGCTTTAGATCTCCCCCTGCCTCTGTCTCTATTAGTTTTATTCCTAAGTCTGTCAACTGCTAACACATTGGAATATACTTCCAGGGCTACATCTTGCATATGAGCCAAGGAAGTAGCTCTTCTCTCTCTTAACAGGAGGTAGAAATCAGAGTCAAAATCACTAGCATAAGTAATTTTGGCAGAGGATTTTGTAGGCCTTATCTTAGCAGGTATCTTATTGTACATTTTGTTGAATCTTTTGGAGAAGTCAGATACAGACTCTCCCTCCTTTCTCTTTAGGGACCCAAACTCTGTGATGTAATACATAAAATCATTTTTATCCCCCCACTGTCTCAAGAAAACATCATCTAAATCCTCAATCCTAGCAATGGATCTAGGGTTCAATCCCCTAAACCATTTCCTAGCCTCACCATCAAGTATTTGGACAAATACTCTCATCCACACATCCTCATTCTCAATATTTAGATTGTATTCATAACTGTAGAAAGGAACAAGGTGTTCTTCAGCAATTATGTCTTCTTTCCCTATGAATTTCGGCATGTATTTCAGGTAGTCTCCAGCAGGGAGAGCATTCATTGGTTGAGGTAAGATCAGAGGGGAATATCTTGCAGCCACTATGGAATCCATTTTTTTCCTAGGGGTATTAGCACCTGCCATAGGGATGATAGCTGGAGGAGAACCAGGAGGATATGTGGGTTGAACAGGGGAGACTGGAACTGAGCTTGTGGGAGGAAAGGGAAACAACGTAGGACCTGAGGAAAAAGCCACAGGTCTTAAGGGAACAAAGGTTTCCCTTTCTGTAAAAGAAGTGAATTTAACAGGAGGAGGGGTAGTAAATCTCGGGGTGGGAAACTCTTCTAAGGTCCTAGGTTTGAACCACGACACAATTTCAGAGGAAACATGAGTGAAAAATATTTCTCCTTCTAATCCCAGACCAGGAGGACAGAAATCAATAGGAACACTCCCAAAATTTAAACTTCAAGAAACTCCAACAAAAGGTATAACAAGGGAATGCGAAGAAGAAATCAAAATTTCTATAGGAGGATAATGAAAATCATCAAAAATACCTAGTTCAACAGTAGGAGTACCTTATATATGGGCCTTTCCCTTTCTGGTAATTTTCTCTAGGTCAGGTTTAGGTGTTTCTAAAGGAAGTTGTGGAGTAGACCTTGTGTGTCTACCTCTAGAAGCCAAAATTGAAATGGTGGAGTTGCCTTAATGGAGTCGCCAGGTGCAAAATGCAATCTTGAATGGTTATTCTTTCTTATTCACCTTCAGAAACAAAATCTCTTTGTCATTCTATCCCAGGGAAAATCTTCAATTCATCCCTGGCAATGATTCTATAAATGTTTTCACTATAAGTCACCTTTGGATTGCAGCAGAGGTAAGCCTAGTACCCATCAGTTTTTATGTTACAATGAACAAATTTAAGTATGGTCAAATGCAGGCAAACTCAAGAAAATATCACTTTAACTCATAAAATTAGACTGGTATGCACAAGTAGATGAGGTCTTGATCTAACTTCAGACAGTAAATTCAAGTAAAGGTGAGTAGGGGGAAGAACTTGAGGAGAAAATGTAGAGTAATTCTATGGACATCAGGTCTACCAAAAACCTAAGGAGGAAAATATTTAGATACAAGATCCTCTTAGATCCAAAACTTCAGGAAACTGAAGATGTTGTAACAATACTGGAATCAAACATACATCACAACATGATTACAACAACTCAACTAGATCATCCATGCTCGAGACTTCAGTATCAGAGGCAAAATAGGTGGAGAAGAAAGTTGATTGTCATTAAACAAGAAGTCTCAAAATGCAATACATAACCATAGAACCAAAGGCTTTACTAAAAATTTACATGCAGAAGCTTAACTCAACCATCAACCTTAACAAAATATCAAAACTAACTATTTATACTTAGAACAACTTGCTAACACCAAGAGAATGCTCTGTTCATTGTGTTCAAGGCTCGACGTATTCATCTTCTCTTGTCATGCTACACTTTCATTCTTCTGTAAGACACAACATCAGATCAGTATGTGATTTGTAGTAAAATCCATTAATAGCGGAACTTTGGGTTGACAGTCTGCCTCTACAACCAATTCTTCCATGCTTTCCATTTATGTGGTGAAACAATGTTTCAAACACCTTCCCCATTTCCATTAACTACTTTCACCAACATCAGGAAGAGGCCTGACACCCATGAATGTCCCAAATGATGCCCATGACTTCTTCCAATCAATCCCGACACCTTAAGGCCAGGAAGATCTTCTTCTGTGAACAATACAGACGCTTTTGTCCTTGGCACAACTCCTCTCCATCGCTCCCTGTGACCTCGAGCCATGACCCAAGGCTCCTATGTGAAATTTCATGATTTCACATTGTTGGCCCTTGACCAAGTCTTGGGAATCCTTGGTCATGATTAACGTATTTTGGGACTTCAACAGGATGTCGAAAGAGGAACACAAGTCGAAGACGAGATCGAGGGATGTTGGCCCCTTGTTTAGGACTTTTCGGGTTTTAGGCTATGTAACGAGTATGGGGATGTCGGCCCATGGGTTTACCCATGTTTAGGCCCTTTTTGTAATGTATAAATATAATTCAAGGCGATGTAAGAAGAGGAGAGGTTTTTGGTACATAGCCAAGTGCTAAGTGCAAGTTGTAAATGTTTTGTGCATGTTGTGTTGAGAACTTGCAGAGCTAAGTGCAAGTGACTGTAAGAGATGGTGTAAAGTCTTTGTGTTGTAATCTATCTCTAGGAAGGAGGATCTAGCGAAGTGCACGTAAATATCTTGTCCTATGTGGAGTAGGATATTGTGGCTTTGTGCATGTAGAATATTGACAAAAGATAATAAAAGCAAAGAAAAGTTGGTGGGCATAGCCCCAAGCTGGGGGTGAACCACGTATATCCTGTGTTTCTATGATTTGTGCGATGTATTGATGTGTTTATGTATTTACTTGCTTAGTTCTTTGATGTAGATTAATGATAGATAGATCTGTGATGATTTGTACTTAATAATGTGGATGAATGCTAGATCTAACCTATGTGAATGTGCTTAGTGCTTGCATATAATAGATCTGGGTGAATACTACACTGACCTGTTGTCAAGGTTTACCTGCACTATAATTTAAGGCTGAATACTAACGATCTATATCTGCTAAGTGTTTTGTTAAGGTGTTACAATCACAGATCTGTGTCCCAACTAAGGTTGTAGACACTGGAGTCCTGCAACTACCTCTTCCTCTACCTTAGGTGAGACTGCATCTGCTTCACAGGTGTTGTCGAAAGGGCCAGTAGTTAGGGTTTTGTTGGTGCATTGTTGAAGCATTGAACCTTGGGTCTGCCCCTATGCCAACAGATGGTTCCATTGCCAGGACTGAAACTGTGATTGCTGGGAACTATAGAAAAGAAAAAGCTTTGTACATAGATCTATTTCGCTAGTGTGCAGTATTCTACTTGACTTGTGAAGCTCTATGCTAAGAAGAGAAGACAGATATGAAGAAAAGAGGTAAGATCTTAAAGCTTTGTGCTCTGATAAAGATAAGAACAATGAAAAGTTTTGATTGAAAAGGTAAGATAAGTGGAATTTGTTTTTTCAAAAGTATGGATCTAGGCATGTTTTATAAATTTTGTCCTAGCTTGAAAACTAGGGCACAACTAGAAGAAAGAAGATTTGATATGAGTAGATATGATAAGAATAGTCAAAGATATGTTATTCCTATGCATAGAAAGAATGTTTGGACTAACAAATGGATGCAGGACCTTAGAAATATTTTTTTGCAGGTTAGCTACTATGATCCTAGTGCATAGTACAGGAAAGGTTGGGGATCATTTAAAAGAAAGAGAGGATTAACCCTTTGTTACAGTTGCAGAAGGCCAGACCATCTTGCTAAGGATTGCCCTGATAAAAGATCTAGTTGTCTTTGTTGTAAAGATATGGACCATGAAGTTTTTTATTACCCTAGAATTATTTCTAAGGTTGAAAGAATAAATATGAGACAAGAAAACCCTGAGAAATGTCAAGAAACTGAGACCATGAAAAAAACACGGAAAGAATCAAAGAATGTATTGCTACAAATGAAAGAAACCCTGAATGATCACAGAAATATCAACTTATCAGAGACCTTAAAACAAAAAGAGTGCATAGAAACAAGAATAGGAGACTTCGACATTGACTGTGTTCTGGGGAAGAAACACAAGTAAATATCATGACAGAAAGAACTTGGGAAATTTTAGGAAATTCTACTATGATTCCTTCATTAGGAGGAATAGGATTATTTAGAGGAAAGTTGATAACCCTATGTGGAAGACTCACCCATATATCTATGAGTGCTCATGGAACTTCGACAGAGGAATATTTTGAGGTTGTTAAATTTATTGAGAGCAACAACCAATTTGATATGTTACTAGGAAAAACCTGGATTAAGAAGGATCAGACTAGAAGAAAAGAAGAGGAATCCCTAGAACAGAAGAAGCGAGAACTAAAATATTTCATGACTAGGAGGATAGTGCACTTGATTGAAGAACATGAGAACAGATCGAAGCTATTTAGAACCAGAAACTTGGATGTCGAAGGTGAAAGAACACAAGAAGACTCATAGAAGAGTGGAGCACCTACCCCAGACAGAGAAGAAGTATTTACCTTAAACCCTATGAAAGAATATCAACAACGCAAAGTTACTATGCCAAAAGGAGATAAGAATTAAAATGGAAAGAGGAATACCAAAATGAATATTACAGGGAAGGAGGCTAGAAAGCTCAGTAAGAAGAGAGCAAAGATAGAGAAGTTGTAGAAGGTTCTAGAGGGGACTTCGTAGAAGGAAGGCTTGCAAACTTGGAACTTCGTCGGGATATCAGAACAACGCAACATGGCACTTCGCCATGGTGAAGCAATATAAGTGTTGGAGGAATTATGACTGTTAGACCGACGCCCCCAAATGGTTAGAACAATAGTTATGGCCATAAATCTCATCTTCAGACTGTTTGGATGCGCCACAAAGGAAAAAACTGCATTGATGAAGGCCTCTCGTTTGTTGGAGAGATATGTTACATCGTGTCTACTTATTCCATCAACTGTTGCACCAAGAATACTTTTGAAAATTTCATCCATGCCAATGAGAGAGCTCATTGCTACCGCATTGTATTTAATAAGATCGACACCTGTTCTATTGCATTGAAGCATTCATTCATCAATCTGAGTTATCTGATATTGAGCGTGTATGTTGGATGAACTCAGCGCAGCTAAAAAGTGTGTAGAAGAAGTTCTAATCAATCTAATGGCCAATAAACTAATGTCCGCAGGTATTCAAGCATTGTCGATGAGAGGAGTGAAAGCCTCCCCATCGACTTCTCATGGATTTGGACCATCCTGAGCTGCATCCAAGAAAATAACCAACCATCAAGATGACTTGGAAAACATGAAGTTAATCCCGAATATCCTACCCAACAACATCCCACCTTTGGTTGACGTGGTGAGTCGTGACAGTGTCCTAAGGGATTTCAATTATACCTTGGTTATTGTGTACCTACCGAAGGGGATACATGTAGTTAGAACGCAGTAGGATAAGATCGCGACATTAAAATTCAGTGACTTCAACCTAGGGGAACGAAAGAACCACAATATGCTCTCCCCTCATAGATACTTGACTAGGACAAAGGGGAAGAACTCGAAAATAATCCCCCAACCATGGACTACGAACCTCGCACAGTCCACCATCTTGAATGTGATGAATATTCCACATTTCAAAAGGCACCAGGAGGCTAACGCATGTGTTAATCTCCTTCTATCATGTTACCATGGCATCTATCTATGGCTAGACAAATGCATCACAGTCGATCCAATGTTGATCCATAGGATCACCGAATTGAGCATGCAGGGACCTGACCCACAAGACTTCTACCCAGGTAAGGATGCAGATCGCACATTGGCACAGAGGATTAAAGACACATATGGAGATGTATAAAAGGGGACGTGAGGCTACAAGGTAGATTCTATACAGAATGGAGCAGTGTGCCTGGCCTGCCAACTGATTGCAGGAAAGATGGTGAGAAAGAAAAGACCTACACAGGTCACAAGGTTCATTGTTGACCTCACCGGAAAATGTGTAGAAGGACTCCAAATGAACTGGGTGAAGTACGTAGTCAACCAACTAGAATTGGATTTCCGCGAAGCTTAGTATCAAGGCTATGAGTTCCATTTTTGTTGTTTATTGATCCTCATAGAATTTACTACTTGGGAGATGCCAAAAGGTGCGACCTTCCTAGATATTGATCCATTCGATCCACTCACTGCAAAGTTCATAATGTTCTGGTACTCAAGCAACATGGAAAAGAAATGGTAGTCGAACACGGTATTCCACACATATTATCTCCAGCTAAAGAGGGATATTAGGGTTTCCCCTCACATGAAGCTGGAAACCCTACATCAGTTTAGACCTCTCATGAAGTTCCGCGCAGATTGACACATTATTTATATCACCGCGTGTGAAGATGAGAATAAAGAAGAGCTTCACTCATACTATAACCTCACAGAGGATGACCTCGAAGAGATAACTAGGGACTGGTCTGTAGAGCTCCTTATCCCTGCTGACCCCGCAGAAATGTCTGATCCCGAACTAATTGGCATCTCGGAGGCCACTCACGAAGAACACGACACACCTGGAACCAACAAAAGGAAGAAGACCAAAGAGGTACAAAACCTGGGCAGGTCATCAAATGAAACCGCTTCAGAGTCACCTGGACAAGAAGGTAACACTGCCTAAAGATCCTATTGATGAGATTGATCCCTCCAAGAAGAGGAAGGTTTCCCCCACGAAACCTACCTCGCGGAATAAATCCAAAGCCACGAAGACTAAGTTGTAGACTATACTCACACTTGATGACTTTGACTTCATCATTGTAGCCATATCAGATGCCTTGTAGGATATTATGCAGAACACCAAAGCCAACCAAGCAACCATGTATGAAAAAATTGAGACAAAACTAAGAGGGGTACAATAGGCCCTTCAATATAGTCGTTCAATATCCAATGTGCCCCTGCCATCAGAAGAACCAGAGTTGGGAGATGAACCCACTCAACTCCACAGAATAGTTGATGCAACCGAAGCTCACCTTTGTCGAGCACAATAAGAGAAATAATAGGCCATAGTGGCCCTGAATCAAGCACAATAGGAAGTGGTAGAACAACACTGAGTTACACAATAGGAGAAAGATGTCCTCCACACCAAGTTCGAAGAGGAGAGATTCTAGGTCAAGCAAGAGAAAGAGCAATTTCTCGCAGAGTAACTCAGAGTCAAAGAAGCATTCAGCAGAGCACTTTGCTATGTGACTGGCTTAGAGAAAAATACATAGGAACCAGTGGAGCATCAAGTAGCACAACTTGCGGAAGCTATCCAACAACTTCAACAAAAAATCGAAGATCTAGAGCTACAAATAGTGACAAGTACCCTGCAGGACATGTGATACCAAAGAGAAGACACTACCCAAAGCGTAGTTGAGAGGATCAAAGAATTCGCTCTAGAATGTAAAAAACTTAGTAGTATAAGTGCACAAATCTATGAGTGAATTACTGAAGACCCTAAAATAAAGGCACTGGAGTCACAACTCCAAGAGGAAAAGCAACAAGAAGCAATAGTACAGGCGCAGTTGAAGCCCATGTCCACAGTTGAGAGGATGAAACGATACCAAGAACAATGCACTTCTCAATAGCAGGTCCACACCATATAAAGAAAATTCATGGAGGTAACTCAGAGGCTCCAACCAGTCTAGGAAGAAGCATGCTAGCTGTTTGAGGAGATTGAAGGTCGAGGAGAAAATCTGGAAAAAATAGTCACTGCAATCTAACAATGTTTAGAGGGACCTGTCAATGAAGCAGTTATCCAAGAGTTTGTTGAGTAGGATGCCTTGGCACATCAACAGATTGAAGCATCTTGATCCAAGCTCGAGGATTTTGAAGCAGAGCTACCCAGATCAGAGTGACTTAGGACAAGTCATAGGTGAGTGTTGGAGGCTTGTTGGCCCTTGACCAAGTCTTGAGAATCCTTGGTCACGATTGACCTATTTTGGGACTTCAACATGCTGTCGAAAGAGGAGCATAAGTCAAAGCAGAGATCACGAGATCTCGACCTCTTGTTTAGGGATTTTTGGGTTTTGGGATATGTAACCGGTATGGAGATGTTGGCCCATGATTTTACCCATGTTTAGGCCCTTTTTGTAATGTATAAATAGAATTCTAGGCGATGTAAGAAGAGGAGAGGTTTTTGGTACCTAGCCAAGTGCTAAGTGCAAATTGTAAATTCTTTGTGCATGTTGTGTTGAGAACATGCAGAGATAAGTTCAAGTGATTGTAAAAGATAGTGTAAAGGATTTGTTTTATACTCTAGCTCGAGGAAGGAGGATCTAGTGAAGTGTGCACAAATCTCCTATGCTATGTAGAGTAGGATCTTGTGGCTTTGTGCATGTAGAATATTGATAGAATACAATAAAAGAGAAGAAGAGTTGGTGGACGTAGCCCTAGGTTGGGGGTGAACCACATATATCTTGTGTTGCTATGCTTTGTGTGATGTATTGATGTGTTTATGTATTTACTTTCTTAGTGATTTGATGTATATGAATTATAGATATATTTGTGATGTCTTGTGGTTAATAATGTGGATGAATGCTAGATCTAACCTATGTGAATGTTCTTAGTGCTTGAAGATACTAGATCTGGGTGAATACTGCGCTGACCTGTTGTTAGAGTTTACCTATGTTGTAAGTTAAGGGTGAATGCTAATAGTCTATAGATGCTAAGTGTTATGTTAAGATGTTACAATCACAGATCTGTGTCCTAGCTAAGGTTGCAGACACTAGAATCTTGTGACCACCCCTGCCTCTACCTCGAGTGAGACTTTATCTGCTTCGCAGGTGTTGTCGAAAGGGCCGCTAGTTAGGGATTTTTTGGTGCATTGTTAAAGCATTGAACCCTGGGTATGCCCCTAAGCCAACACGCATTTTAGGAGTATTCACTCCACTTGATTCCAAATATCCTGATGCTCGACCCTACGAAATGACCTATCGAGATCGACGGTCGGGCTTTCTTTGAAATTGATGGCCAGGATAATCTCCTTGAAAAACCTCAATCGCGAGCTGATTATTCAGGTTCTTACCCTTGATTATGGCCCCTCTTTCCATATTACCATGGGCTATGACCTTGGGCCCAACTTCCTAGTGTTTCAAGACTTCATGTTTTGCGAGTTCACGTTGCACAAAACTTATGCATTGTTCCCAATGAAACTCTGATTCACAAAACCACGAATTCACTTATCTGATGCCATGTGCCCCACTAGATTGGATGGACAAGATATTCTTCACACTTCACAACTCAAGGGTTTCTCACCCTAGCATTGTGCTCCATACTAGATCTCTGAGTCACAAAATCATGACTTCGCGGATCAGGTGCCACTCGTCCCTTTGAATCGAAAGGCTCTTGCTGACTTCAGATTTCAAGATTTTGGGTCTTTCATGAATGACTTCAGCAATGCTTCAAATTCCCGACTCCCACGACTATTCTTCACCAGTGAGCACTGAACTTGCTCGCTCTCTTGATTCGAGTCCATATCATACCGCTCTAAGTGTTGTTCTTGTGCTTATGGTTGTGGCTTCTGTAAACAAATACTTGGATGACTGGTTGAGGGCTCAGGAAATCCAAAGGATTGGTGATAGAGGAAAAGAGGGCAGTGATTAAACTTAGAGAAAACACAAAATCTTGGGACCGATACTTCTCAGGTAAGACAACAAGGAAAAACAATTTGATGGAACGAATGGAGGAAAACAGAAGGGGAATCTACAAGTTGAAAGAGGAAAACCTAAGATTTGGTCGGCGAAAAGGAGAAAGTTAGGGAAAATTTACATACTTAGGTAGAAACTACAAACCCACAAGACTCTGACAATTTTGTTTGATAAGAGTTGCATCAAGAACAAATCAGCAGGTGAGGCATAGTGGAGAAGATCAGTTATGATCCGTTAGATTTATGTGCAGGTGAGTGTGAGTCATAGATATCATGACAATTCGAAGGTTTGACACTATGGGAGGAGCAAGTCCTAAATTTTCCAAGAAGAAAATCTCCCAAAGTCTCGAACTCTGAAGAAAATCACGACCATCCATTTTCTAGGATGCATGTCTACAGAGTATCAAGTATTTGACATTCGGGAGTTTTAAGTACTTATGTCACCTGGAGAAGTTTTCTATGAATTCTCGAAGTCCGGAGTCAATCTAGACCATTCCTGATTAGGGGACACATGTCCATAGATTAATGATTGTTTGGAATTCTAGCATTCAGAGGAATTGTTGGATGGAGTTGAAAAATCCTTCAAAGCCCGAAGCCCCGAAGTGTCTGATTCTCGAAACTCTAGAGAAGAGTGGTTATGAAGTTCATTGGTTCGATAGATTTGTAATGTTATGTGGTGAATTCCCTCGAATCCCTAATTCCGAAATATCCAGAGAGCGACAGACCAGGAGTCCACCAGTTCGACATTTGGGAGTTTTGAGGTGTATGGTAGAAGAAAGCTTCGAAGCCTGAAGTAGCCAAAGTCACAAAGTGCCAGAGTTACATGACATGTTGATGTCACCAAGTGTGATGTGGAAACACCTCATGTGTGGTACATGTCATCCTATTTCATGATATTGACAAACCTTTTTTTCCAATTATGAATTGACACGTGTCACCCATAGAATGGGCCATGTGTCATCTCTGTAATTTTTCCACGTATTACCCCTGATGCATATTTGTTGATGCGACTCTATAAGTTCAAAGATTAATCAGCCAAGGATAAGGGAGTATGTTGTTGTCAGAACATCTGAAGTTCGAAGCTCCAGAGAAGTGGAGTAGCAATGCTCCAAAGAGCCACTATGGGAGTTCACCAGTTTGACGTTCAGAGGGAATGTTATGTGG
>JASDQU010884166.1:79578-90449 GCA_032191745.1 Picea mariana | reverse complement strand
CGATAACCAAAAATGTGGATAACACTCTGTCCTTCCACTAAACATGATCTAACGGTCCTCATATCTCTCGAAGTGTTCTGCATATCAAACGGTTCACATTTGCTTCGGTACTTCTTCCTTCTAGTGATATTACTTGTTCTCAACCCTTTTCTCCCGAAGTGGTCAGCACCGAAGTTGACCATTGCTACCTTGGCACGCTCTGAATAGATTGGATGGTCCTTATTTACTTCAGGACTTCGTATCGGAGGGTCTTCATATTTACTTATCCTATCCTTCCACTTAACATGATCCAATGGTTAATTTGGATTGTGGAACCATAACTTGCGAGTGGTTTAATTCGTCGCCCAAACTCCGCAATTGAAATTGTGCGATTGTTGGTGAGTCAACCACAGTCATTGATATTTGAATCGATGAGATCTGACGAACTACAATAACTGGAGGATTGGAAATAACATGTTGTTTAATTCTCCTTTCCCTCTCCCCAATCTATTCCTATCGTTGATCTGGCGCTTGCGTATCCGACGGTCACAACTTGATCTGATCATTGACCAATCCTCCAACGGTCCTTAAGCCCATGGTCACTCATATGAATGACATGCAATGTATATATAAAAAATATATTTCCAATGAACGGTCGAGATCCTTTGTCATCAGTTCGACAGTTATCATCATTTTGACCAAAAGGTAGGGGGCATGACAGGTCATCCCAGGTTCCAGGCTAGTGAGCTTCTCGAGGAGTACAAACTCCTAGAGCCCCCACCACACCCTTTCACTATGCATCGATAAGCTATAGAGAATGTTGTGTATATAAACCTACATAACGTTTTTGGCACATCCAATGTGGGATAAATACAGTTACATGAGATGATCAACACCATCAATTTCTTGATCAGACGGTTGCTGAGGCTTCTCACCTTTTCTTGTGCATTGATCGACTTCTCAGTCTTTCCATAGATCCTAACGACATTTCTACATTGCACTCTTCCTTCTGAGCTTTGATCTATGCATATTGCCTCACATTTTCAGCTAACAGTTATACTGCATATATTTATTTGCCATGAACTCTACATATTTTTATATTGTTTGACATCAATGACAACACATTAATGACAGTATGTCCAACAATCTCCCTCTTTTTCATTGATGGAAACACACAAACTTCATACACAATCTCCCCCTGTGATGATGCTTCTCTCCTGTGAAGTTACTCTCCCCCTTTGACATCAATGGCAAAGTATTTATCCTCCTATGATATGTTTGTCTATATGCTACTAATCAATATTTGAACTCTGGTAACTCCCCCTACAATCATGCTATGGTTACCATAACTGAATAACTCCCCTTGTCAGTCTACTTTCTCTGCCTCTGATTGTTCTCCCCCTTTGTTTCTAAAAATAATAGCTCTTCCTGACAAGGTCTCTCCTCTTGCTATCTCTACTAGAACACTGCGCAAATGTAGCCCATATTTTTCAAATGACCCTTGGATCTATCCATTTATTCTCATCGATCTCTATCCAGATGTATCCATCTCTATCCATGATACTTTTCTACTGTGCATTTCTCTAAAGTCAAATGAGAAAGTTTATACTATGCTTTTCACATGACTGGAATTCTTTTTGCAACAATTGACTTCACTCATGTTCACTTGTTCAGTATTTGCTATCCACATCTGTGAATGTCTTGGTTTGTTGAACTTTGTTCTCTGATCTTCTATTACTGCAAATTCATTTTTCTTCCATGTTTCTTTATTCTTCTTTTCGTATTGAATGAAACATTTCTCATTGATTGTCTTCTTGAGTTCCAACAGTTATGGGCTTTGTGGCCATATCCACCACAACTATAGCATCTCACAGTGTAACAATGTGTAGCAATATGTCCAACAAGATTGCAGTTCCAACATCTTATACTGTTGTTGAATCTACCAACTTTTTTTTCTCCCATGATGCCTACAATCCAAGGTTTGAGGTGTATGAGTAGCTTCTAGATTTCTTCCTTGATCTAATCTTATAAACATTGTAGTGTTTCTTTCATTCTTTGAACATGAAGGACCTATGTCAGACCTGACTTCACTTTTCTTTTTTATAAATGAGAGACCCGTATCAAATTTCTTACGAGTAATAATGTCTTCCTTGTTATATCCAAAACCAGATTTTTCATTTGGTGATCTCTGACTATCCAAGATCTCATCCAAGGTCATGGATTTGTTCAAGAAAATTGATTTGGGTGTTTGAATTCTCAGCCTTCTTTCTAAGATTCACGACTTCTACTTATGTACCAACTGACTCATCATCATCTTCTTCTCCATATTCATTGTCAAGTAGAGTCTCTTGATATTTGATCCTTCTTGTTTTTAAATCATCCAGCTTGACATCTGCATTCTCAACATTCTTATGTAACCTAATATTGTAGCATCTGTATGCTTTCTTGGTAGAAGCATATCCAAGAAAGATACCTTCATCGGATCTAGCATCAAATTTTTTGAGATTCTCATCAAGCCTTTTGATGTAACACTTACTTCCAAAGACCTTGAAGTATTTTACCGAAGGATCTCTTCCAAACCAGGGTTCATAAGGAGTCTTATTACTATCAATCCTGAGCTAACCTCTATTCAATATGTATACTAATGTGCTTACAGCTTCCCTCCAATATCCATCAAATAATTTTGTTTTATTGAGCATAGTCCTTGCAGCTTCCTGGACTGTCCTATTCCTTCTCTCAACAATCCCATTTTGTTGAGGAGTTTTGGCAGCAGAGAATTATTATTATTATTATTATTATTATTATTTTATTCCATGAGTTTCATAGAAGAGGTTGAGTATTCTCTTGTTTCTTTAAGTTCAAAAAATTGTCCTTGTTTCCTGTCATATGTGTTGAGCACCCACTGTCAACATACCAGAGATATTCTTTATCTTGGGCTTTCAAGGAAATAAGACATTCCTCTTTTGATGTTTTTTCTTTCAAAATCTTCTTTTTCTCTCTAATGAACTTTGGTTTTTCTGAGACTTTCATTAATCTGCAATTACTGGCTTTATGTCCATAACTATGACATCTGAAGCATTCTAGGTTCCTTTCTTGTATAGGTGCAAAGGAGTTATATTTTTTTCTTTTAACTTTATTTACTGTTTGGTTATCTTTAAAGTTATAGTTCTTAACCCTTAAGTTTTTCCTTCCATATTCTCTACAATTCATAGCTTTATGTCTGAAATTACATCATGCAAAGCAATAACCAAAGAAAATGTAAGGATACCTTTTTTGATAAACCTTCTTTGGTGTTGTCTTATATTCCTTCTTGATGGGTGGAAGTAGTCCTCTGGAGTTCTGATCATTACTTGTATTTTCTTCATCTTTCTTCTTGAATGTACTGAGGAGAGAAATTGGATAAGATTTTGAGTTAAATTGGTTTTCTTCTTAAGAATAACCTAGTCCATTTTTGCTACTTGAATCCCTTTGTGTGGTAATAATATTATCTAATATTTTAGAGCTATTTTCATATCTTTTTTGAATGAGTTTTGCATCAAGTTCTTTTCTTAGGTGAATTATTTATGCCTCTATTCTTTCACGGGTTATTTGTTTCTCTTTAAGAGACTTTTCAAGACTTTCTTCCATCCTATTTGCTTCTAGGATTTGGTTTTTCAGGTTTCTCACGAGTTTCTCCATCTCTTTTTCTTTATGTTCATGTTTTTCCCTTTTTCCATATACAAAACTTTTCAGTTGTCTATATTTGGTTTTGTATCTTCTTAATTCATCCAAGGCATTGAGAAGTTCTCCTTCCATATTAACCTCTGCTTCAAATTTTGACTCTTCCTCATGCTCGATTTCTTCTATCTCATTAGACTCTTCAATACCTATAAAAAGGAATTCATCATCATCATTGTCACTAGACTCTAATGAACTGTTGTTTTCTTCATTTAAGTAAAAAAAAAAATCCCTTCGAAAAACTTTTTCTTGTAGTTGGGTTTTTCCTTCTTATTGAATTGTTTTTTTTGTCTTCTTCATCTTCAGGGTCCTCCTTGGGATAGGGACACCTGGAAGAAAAGTGACCAACCTTGCCACAATCAAAACATTTTAAAGGTAGCTTGCCTTTGTACTTCCCTAATCCTTTCTGAAGTTTTTTAATAAAATTGGCTTCTTCTACATTGGATTCTTCATGATGGTTGGATTGAGGTTTTTGCTTCTGATTTTTTGTTCTCTTGAGAACCTTCAAGGTTGCCTCTCCTTGAGGGAGGTTCTCATGACCTAATCTTAACTCAAAGGCTATGAGTATTCCATACAATTCATCCATGGTGAGTTTATCTAGATTCTCTCGATCTTCAAGAGTGGAAACTTTAGGGTTGTATATCATAGGTAGTGTTCTTAGTATTTTTTCAACTAGCTCATTGTTTGACACTTCTACTCCCAAACCTTTGATTGCATTAGTAATATTATATACTCTTTTGAAGTACTCTGAGATATTTTCTTCATCCTTCATTTTTAGACCTTCATATTGTAATTTTAGAGTCTGAAGTTTGGACCTCTTTACCTTGGAATCCCCTCCATATATAGTTTCCAATTTATCCCAGAGTTGTTTTGCATTTTGACAGTTTAGCACTTTAGCAAGGATCTTCTTACTCAGTCCAGCTTGTAGTGTGTTTAAAGCCTTTGCATGTTCCCAAAATTTGTTCTTGTCTTCTGCTTCTGTGGGAGTGACTTTTGTAACATCCTATCAATTTTCAAATAATGTCCATACTTCCAGTCCAATGGACATCAGATAGATTTTCATTCTAACACTCCATAAAACATAGTCTTCACCATCCAATAGGGGGATTTTTGATGACATATTCAACTGTTGATCCATCCCAATGTATATTTATCTTCAAGTGATTTAAACCCTTAGTGAATATACCCGCTTTGATACCAATTGAAGGACCATACCTTGTCACTAAGAGGGGGGGGTGAATCAGTGACAGAGTAATTTTATCAATTTTCTTCTATTAATGCAATCAATATTTCAACACAATATTTATCATGGAACCCAATTGGGAAAACCACAAACACTTTTCTATTAACTGAAAAATTATGTTTTTACAAGTTACATAGAAGGAATATTTTCTTCCTTTTCGATCAACACCAACTGATCAGGATGCACTCACACCCTTGTTCACCAGCACCAACTAGTAGGAGGCTTCGGCCCCCTGTTTAGTCATCTACAACTGACAAGGATTCACCTACTCCCCTTGTTCACCAGCACCAACTAGTAGGAGGTTACAACCCCATATTTAGTCAGCTACCATTGAAAAGGAAGCACCTACTCCCCTATAGGCTCGAAACTTCCCTTGCACCACCCAACCACCCTTGATTTCTAAATCTAGAAAAACTTATGTATCATACACTGGATTGCATAACTGCTTTGTCTCCTTCTTTTATTGATCTTCAATAAGACATTGATAGGAACCTTAGAACTAATAGTTCTTCATCTTGGACTCTGCTTTTGTTTCGATCTTCTTAAATGGACTGCAGAGACACACTCTTCTCACCACTATTTCTCGTTTATATATTCTTCCAACTTATGTGAGCTATGAAACATTGTGTCCCTTTGTTTGGACCATCACACCTTTTCATTTTAACATTAACAATAATCACTATTATTATTCAAACATTAATGTTAATTCTTTTAACTTGGTGAGATTTATTTTTGTAAATCGATCACAGGTATGGATTGATTTATTTTTAACTCGATTCCATATCTCTACAAATATTGCAGAAACCGAGTTTTGTTGAGGTGCTTCCTTCAAACAATTTACATATGACCGACAACGCAAAACCATGGGCTTATCAACTTAAGTGATGTATTATCTTTTACCTTTATTTATCTTATTGCATATGGCCGCAGGCAGTAACCAGGTGCTAGGCCAAGTAAGTGCTCGATCACTTATCAAAATAAATGTTCACATTTTAATCTCATGATGAGAAGGATGATTCTCGTTTACTTCAGGAATTTGTGACTTCGTCCTTCGTGAATTCCAACCTCTTTAAAGATCTCTCGAACAACAAACACGTGTTCATAATCTTCAACAGTTGAGAATGCTCCTAAAGTGTTCTTCAGATCGGACGACTCATGTCCACTTCGGGACTTCGGGACTTAGGTCATTTGTTGGTGGTGAAAAACTCCCAAAGAAAAAACTCTCACAGTGACGTAACTTGCTGACGTCACTTGTTGATGTGGCACTTCCTGAATGGATTCCACATCTCACCTAGATTCGTGGATTTACGTATGCTTAAAGTACCTATGGGACCTTGACACTTTTCATCGGCTAATTATGCCACATGTCCTATCCTCGTGACTTAGGAACTTCAGCCTTCGGGACTTCACGTAATTCAATTTCTCCACTTCCCAGTTCTCCTGAAGTGAGATTCCCCGAAGTGTAAACCTAGAGAAACTTGAATTAATCCAATGGTCATTTTTTAACCCAAAAAGGCTTAACACGATCCAATGGTTGTTGGGAATTTGACTATTCGAGACTTCGAGGCTTTGGCCTTTCTTATCCTATCCTTCCACTTTCCTCAATCTGGTGGTCATGATATTGTCTGAAGTGTTTCCTTGGATCAAACGGCTTACATCTATTTTGGGACATTTGTGGCTTACTCTCTCCTTCCACTAAACATGATCTGACGGTCCTGATATCTCCTGAAGTGTTCTTCATATCGAACGGTTCACATTTGCTTCGGTACTTCGACCTTCGGGAGATCTTACTTGTTATCAACCCTTTTCTCCCGAAGTGGTCAGCGTCGAAGTTGACCACTGCTACCTTGGCGTGCTCTGAAAATATCAGATAGTCCTAATTTACTTTGGGACTTTGTATCAGATGGTCTTCGTCTTTACTTATCCTATCCTTCCACTTAACTTGATCCAATGGTCGATGTGGATTGTGGAACCATAACTTGCGAGTGGTTTAATTCGTCACCCAAAATCTGCAATTGAATTTGTGCGATTGTTGGTGAGTCAACCACAGTCATTAATATTTGAATCGATAAGATCTGACGATGTAGAATAGTTGCGGGATTGGAAATAGCACATTGTTTAATTATCCTTTCCCTCTCTGCAATCTATCCCTGTTGTTGATCTAGAGCTTGTGTATCCGACGGTCACAACTTGATCTGATCGTTGAACAATCCTCCAATGGTCCTTAAGCCCACAGTCACTCATATGGCCAACGTACAATGTATATATAAAAAATATATTTCCAATGAACAGTCGAGATCCTTCGTCATTAGTTTGACAGTTATTGTATTTTTGACTAGAAGGTAGGGGGCCTCACTGGTCGTCTCAAGCTCTAGGCTAGTGAGTTTCTCTAGGATTCCAAACACCTATATTCCCCCACCATACTTCACTATGCGTCAATAAGCTATGGAGAATGTTGTGTATATAAACCTACATAATTTTATTCACACTTCCAATGTGGGATAAATCTCGTTACAAGAGACGATCAGCACCGTCAATTTCCTGATCATACGGTTTTTTAGGCTTCTCACCTTTTCCTGTGCATCGATCGACTTCTTAGTCTTTCCATCGATCCTGACGAAATTTGTACAATGCAATCTTCCTTCTAAGCTTTGATCCCTGCATATTGTCTGACATTTTCTGCTAACTATTATACTGCATATATCTATTTGTCATGAACTCTGCATATTGTTATATTGTTTGACATCAATGACAACACATTAATGACACTATGTCCAACAATATCCCCCTTTGTGATTGATAGCAACACACAATCTTCATGCACAATCTCCCCCTATGATGATTCTTATCTCCTATGAAGTTACTCTCCCCTTTTGAGATCAATGGCAAAGGATTTCTCCTCCTATGATCTGTATGTCTATATGCTACTGATCAATATCTAAACTCTGGTAACTCCCCCTACAATCATGCTCTGGGTGCCATAATTGAATAACTCCCCCTGTCAGTTTGCTTTCTCTGCCTTTGATAGTTCTCCCCCTTTGTTTCTAAAAAGGGTAGATCTTCCTGACAAGGTCTCTCCTCTTGTTATCTCTACTAGAACACTGCACAATTATGGCTCATATTTTTCAAACGACCCTTGGATCTGTCCATTGATTCTCATCGATCTCTAGCCAAATGTATCCATCTCTATCCATGATATTTTTCTACTGTGCATTTCTCTAAATTCATTTGAGAAAGTTTATACTATGCTTGTCACATGACTACAATTCTTTTTGCAACAATTAACTTCACTCATGTTCACTTATTCAGTCTTTGCTATCCACATCTGTGAAGGTCCTGGTTTGTTGAACTTTGTTCTCTGATCTTCTATTACTGCAACTTCATTTTTCTTCCTTGTTTCCTTTAATCTTCTTTTCGTATTGTATAAAACATTTCTCATTAATTGTCTTCTTGAGTTCCAACAGTTATGGGCTTTGTGGCCATATCAACCACAATTGTAGCATATCATTGTGTAACAATGTGTACCAATATGTCCAATAAGATTACAGTTCCAACATCTTATACTGTTGTTGAATATACCAACTTGTTTTTTCCCATGATGCCTACAATCCAAGGTTTGAGGTGTATGAGTAGCTTCTGCATGTCTTCTTTGATCTGATCTTGTATACATTGTAGTGTTGCTTTCATTCTTTGAACATGAAGGACCTGCGTTAGACCTGCCTTCACTTCTTTTACATATAAATGAGAGACTTGTATCATATTTCTTAGGAGTAATAATTTATTCCTTGTTATAGCCAAAACCATATTTGTCATTTGGTGATCTCTGACTATCCAAGATCTCATCCAAGGTCATGGAGATATTCAAGAACTTGATTTGGGTGTTTGACTTCTCAACCTTCTTTCTAATATTCACGACTTATGCTTGGGTACCAACTGACTCATCATCATCTTCTTCTCCATATTCATTGTCAAGTATAGTCTCTTGATGTTTGATCCTTATTGTTTTTAAATAATCCACCTTGACATTTGTATTCTCAACCATCTTATGTAATCTAAGATTGTAGCATCTGTATGATTTCTTGGTAGAATCATATCCAAGAAAGATACCTTTATTAAATATAGCATCAAATTTTCTGAGATTCTCATCAAGCCTTTTGATGTAACACTTACTTCCAAAGACCTTGAAGTATTTTACCGAAGGATCTCTTCCAAACCAGGGTTCATAAGGATTCTTATTACTATTAATCTTGACTTGACCTCTGCTCAATATGTATATTGATGTGCTTACAACTTCCCTCCAATATCCATCAGATAATTTTTTTTTATTGAGCATAATCCTTGCATCTTCCTAGACTGTTCTATGCCTTCTCTTAGCAATCCCATTTTGTTGAGGTGTTCTGGCAGTAGTGAATTGTTTTTTTTTGTTTGTTTGTTTTTTCATGAGTTTCATAGAATAGATTGAGTATTCTCTTGTTTATTTAAGTTAAAAAACTTGTCCTTGTTTCATGTCATATGTTTTGAGCACCCACTATCAACATACCAGATATCTTCTTTATCTTGGGCTTTCAAGGCAAAAGGACATTCCTCTTTTGATGTTTTTCTTTCCAAATATTTGTTTTCTCTCTAATGAACTTTGGTTTTTCTGAGACTTGCATTAATCTGCAATTACTGGATTTATGTCCATAACTATGACATCTAAAGCATTCTAGGTTGTTTTCTTATAGAGGTGAAAAGGAGTTATAATTTATGCTTCTAACTTGATTTATTGTTTGGTTATATTTAAGGTTATAGTTCTTAACCCTTAAGTTTTCCCTTCCATATGCTCTACAATTCATAGATTTATGTCCAAAATTAGAGCATGCAAAGCAATAACCAAAGAAAATGTGAGGATACTTGTTTTGATAAACCTTCTTTGGTGTTGTTTTATATTCCTTTCTGATGGGTGGAAGTAGTCCTCTGGAGTTCTGATCATTACCTGTCTTTTCTTCATCTTTCTTCTTGAATGTACTGAGGAGAGAAGCTGCATAGAATTTTGAGTTAACTTGGTTTTCTTCTTGAGAATAATCTACTCCATTTTTGTTACTTGAATCCCTTTGTGTGGTAATAATATTATCTAATATTTTAGAGCTATTTTCATATCTTGTTTGAATGAGTTTTGCATCAAGTTCTTTTCTTAGGTGAACTATTTTTGCCTCCATTCTTTCACATGTTATTTGTTTCTCTTTAAGATACTTTTCAAGACTTTATTCCATCATATTTGCTTCTAGGATTTGGTTTTTCAGGTTTCTCATGAGTTTCTCCATCTCTTTTTCTTTATGTTCATGTTTTTACTATTGTTCAACTACAAAACTTTTCAGTTGTGTATATCTAGTTTTGTATCTTCTTAATTCATCCAAGGCACTGAGAAGTTCTCCTTCCATATTAACATATGCTTCAACTTCTGAATCTTCCTCATGCTCAATTTCTTCTATCTCATTAGCCTCTTCAATACCTAGAAAAAAGAATTCATCATCATCATTGTCACTAAACTCTGATGAACTATTGTTTTCTTCCTTTGAGTAAAAAATATTTTTCCCTTTGAAAAACGTTTTAATGTAGTTGGGTTTTTCCTTCTTCTTGTGTTGTTTATTTTTGTCTTATTCATCTTCAGGGTCCTCCTTGGGATAGGGACACCTAGAAGCAAAGTGACCAACCTTTCCACAATTAAAACATTTGAAAGGCAGCTTGCCTTTGTACTTCCCTGATCCTTTATGAAGTTTTTTAATAAAATTGGCTTCTTCTACATCAGATTCTTCATGATGCCTAGATTGAGGTTTTTACTTATGATTTTTTGTTTTCTTGAGCACCTTAAAGTTTGCCTCGCCTTGAGGGAGGTTCTCATGACCTAATATTAACTCATAGGCTATGAGGATTCCATACAATTCATCCATGG
>JASDQU010884166.1:61605-78141 GCA_032191745.1 Picea mariana | reverse complement strand
TTATTTCTCTTATTCCATATGGCCATAGGCGGTAACCAAGCGTTAGGCCAAGCGAGTGTTTGATCACTTATCAAAATCAACAGTCATGTTTTAATCTCCCGATGAGATGGACGATTCCCGTTTACTTCGGGAATTCGAGACTTCGTCCTTCATGACTTTGAGCCTCTTTAAAAATCTCTCGAATAACAAACGTGTGTTCATAATCTTCAACGGTTGAGAATGCTCCCGAAGTGTTCTTCAAATCGAACGACTCATGTCCACTTTGAGACTTCGACCTTCGGGACTTAGGTCATTTTCCAGTGGTGAAAAACTCCCAGAGTGACGTAACTTGCTGACGTCACTTGTTGACATGGCCCTTCTTGAGTGGTTGCCATGTGTCACCTAGATTCATGGCTTTACGTATGCTTAAAGTACCTATGGGACCTTGACACTTGTCATCAGCTGATTACACCACGAGTCCTATTCTTGTGACTTCAGAACTTAGGCCTTTGAGACTTCGGGTAATTCGATTTCTCCACTTCCTAGTTCTCCCGAAGTTAGATTCCCCGAATTGTAAACCTTGAGAAGCTTGACTTAATCCAATGGTCATTCTTTAACCCAAAAAGGATTAACATGATCCAACGACTGTTGAGAATTTGGTTATTTGGGATTTCAGTCCTTTGGCCTTGCTTATCCTATATTTATACTTTCCTCGATCTGACAGTCAGGATATCTTCTGAAGTGTTTCCTCAGATCATACAGCTTACGTCTATTTCAGGACATTTGTGGCTTACTTTGTCCTTCCACTAAACATGATCTAACGGTCCTGATATCTCCCGAAGTGTTCTTCATATCGAACGGTTCACATTTTCTTTGGTACTTCGGCCTTCGGGTGATCTTACTTATTCTCAACCCTTTTCTCCCAAAGTGGTCAACGTCGAAGTTGACCACTGCTACCTCGACACGCTCTGAATAGATCGAACGGTCCTCATTTACTTTGGGACTTTGTATCATAGGGTCTTCATCTTTACTTATCCTATCCTTCCACTTAACTTGATCCAACGGTCGATGTGGATTGTGGAACCATAACTTTCGAGTGGTTTAATTCATCACCCAAACTCTGCAATTGAAGTTGTGTGATTGTTGGTGAGTCAACCATAGTTGTTGATATTTTAATCGATGAGATCTAATGATCTAGAATAATTGAGGGATTGTAAATAACACGTTGTTTAATTCTCCTTTCCCTCTCTGCAATTTATCCCTATCATTGATATGGCGCTTGCGTATCCAACGATCACAACTTGATATGATCATTGATCAATCCTCCAACAATCCTTAAGCCCACGATCACTCATATGACCGACATGCAATGTATATATAAAAAATGTATTTCCAATGAACGGTCGAGATCCTTCGTCATCAGTTCAACAGTTATTGTCGTTTTGACCAAAAGGTAGGGGGCCTGACAGGTCATCCTGGGCTCCAGGATGGTGAGCTTCTCAAGGATTCCAAACACCTAGATCCCACACCATACCCTTGCACTACACATTGATAAGCTATGTATAATGTTGTGTATATAAACCTACATAATTGTTTTCGCACTTCCAATGTGTGATAAATCCTGTTACAGGACATGATCAACACCGTCAATTTCTTGATCGAATGGTTGTTGAGGATTTTTACCTTTTCCTATGCATCGAACGACTTCTCAGTCTTTCCATAGATCCCAACGACATATATACAATGTACTCTTCCTTCTGAGCTTTGATCTCTGCATATTGTCTGACATTTTCTGCTAATTGTTATACTTCATATATTTATTTGTCATGAACTTTGCATTTTGTTATATTGTTTGACATCAATGACAACACATTAATGACACTATGTCCAACAATAAAAGGCTTGAAAATAGTTTTATTTCAATTGAGAGGGATTTCACAAGGCGTTTTATATGGATGAAACCTTGGTAACAACAATATTTGTTGTTTTCAAACTATTGCAAGTCCTCTTGATTCTCTCGCCATAATGAATGGAAAATTCCTACCAAGAGAAGGGGCCCAAAATATCAAATGATTTATGAGTTTAATATGGTTCGTTCCATTGTATTTTTAAGAGGATTTTCTCCAGTAATTTCTCAATAACTATAAATACAATTCAACTTTCTTGAAAATAACCAACATGATTAATGTTGATAAATCTAATCCATCTTCTCAAAAAAAAATTGAGCCTAGGTAGAGGAATCACGTTTGGACAAATGTAAAAAATATTTACTCTTATCACGATGTAAGAAGCATGCCCTTTCTTGATTTGGGAATAATACAATGAAGTGTATCCAACTTATAACACTCAAGAAAAACCCAAAGATCCATTTGGCTAATAAGTCATGGGTGGGGGGTATCTATTCTACCAAATTTTCCTAGGACATGCTCTTGGCCATAGTTGCTTGAAACAATTTTCTTACATGGTAAGATGATCCACAAGGGGAGAGCCATGTCTTTGTGGGATTTTAACTGTCATGGGGGTAATATCACCACCCTTGCTTAACCATCATACCAATACTTTAATGACCAAATCCAAACATAATATAGCTTAAATGTTTAATTATAACAATGGTGAGGAAGACTCACAATATATGGTTTGCAATATACATCTTGTGCCATTCATTTTAGATTCCTTCATTTGCATATGTTGGCTTGGGTTGTGTCCCTAGTAAGTAGAGATTAGTCAAAGTTGACGACTTAGATGGTTTATGTGTAAATATATTCAGCATATTTTTAATGATTTGTTGTTTGCCAAGAACTTTTGGCATCATACCAACAATTAGGTTATAGGGTGTTTTTTGTGAGCCTATACATTGGAGGGAATAATCAACTAACTTTATGCTTGTCTTACCTTGACCCATGCCTATATGGATCCAAATCTTACTAATATCTATTTTCTCCCTTTCTTCTTTATGTGTTAGGTTATCTACTATTGATTTTAGGTCTTTATTTTCTACTATGTAGGTATAAGTAGCTTTACTCAAGCTTTGAATTTTCTTCTTTAGGTTTTCCACAACATTAACTAAGTGCCAATGTTTTCTGGTTCCCTACAAAACCAAGTTATCATACCTACAACCCAACTGAAATAGAAAGTTGAAGTACTCTTCCATCCACCTGCATCTCCTACCCAAACAGAATCCACAAATCCATGCAACATCAACTCACCATATCCAAAATAATTAGAGTACATTCTTTGCAACAAATCCAGATGGTTTCACAAATAGTAGAGCCAATTTCCATGTATTCTATCTTTACCAAACTAAGTGCCATTGTTTTCTACTTCCCCTACTGAACTAGGTTGAAAATAAGTATGTTTTTATTTTTTTAGGAGGCTTATTTTAGACCTCAAATTTCCCCTAATGACTACAAGTCTTGTCTTGTTCTCATAAGAGTGACACAATTATCAACTAGTTCAAATATTGATAATATGATAGGAGAACATGCCAACATCTTATTATACTACTTGCCCTAGATTTTGCATAATTAATCTAGTAGTTGACAATTTTTCCTTTTAACATAGTTTCTAGTTGTTTTTTCTCCTTGCCATTGATAAGTCAATATTAATCTAGTAGTTAGGGATTTTATGTTTGAACATATTTTACTTGAAAGGCCTTACCGATTTGGTATTGAACAATACATTGAATTCTGCTTAGGTTAAACAAGTTTAATTCCTATGGAATCACACCATGCACATGCACACAAAGGAGTAGTGGCAACAGAGGCTACATGATATCACTCTTGACAAATTCACACTTGAAAAAAGTATAAATTAATTAATATCCACAAATGGCTTGAGTAGGTCAATGGAGACAATGTCATTGATGGTGTATCTAATGCATCTGTTCAAAAGGAAAAATAACAAAACAAAGTGATAACTCCATTACAAAACCCATTCTTTTCTTTGTTATTAAATTTGTACCAATCATACAAATCAACGCTCAGATGCTTCGTTAAAAAAAACCCAAACCCTATCCAAATTTATCCAATTCTTTAGAAAAGGACATGAAAACCATCTAATGAGCATTGCACCCGTATCGATTAAATTTGGAAGATCTAAATTGAAATAATAAATCCCTAATATAGTTATGGGTTTTTTAAGTAATATTGACCTAATTTTTCTTTGGGTTGATTCATTACTATGAGCAACTTGAGAAAACCCTTGCGTTTCGTCTCAGAGGAAATTTTGAAAAATTGTGCTTAAAATAAATTCATAAAATTCACCTCAACCTTGAGGTTCCTTGATCTATTTCTTGTGACCTTTCAGCCCTTGGATGAATTTGAAATGTAAATTACAACAATTTATATTACTTTTGTCCAACCAAATACATAAGGTAGCCGAATATAGTAAACATTGTACAAATTGCATGTCAAGGAAACTATGTTACTATCCCTTGAGGCACAATCCCATACACATCACAGATCTAAAATAAATTATAAACAACAAATTTGCTCACTTAGATTTTATATACTTGTCAAATCACTCAACAAAATATTCTAATTTTTCATGATAAATCAACGTACCAAACAACCCTACAAAATACTATGAATGTAAGCTTAAAATCAGATATGCAAGTACATGATGTTTGGATAGCAAAGTAATTTTCAAATATATAGTAACCGAAGTAACACCATGTCACAAGTTGGTGCAAGATTGTCCATGTTATCCCCATTTTGTGGATAACTATGGAGATTATGTCTTGAGGCCATCAGGTTGTAGATATGGAGTGTCGAGAGACCACATGACTAGCAGTATCCTTTGGCACAAATGGAGACCCTTCTCACCACTACAAAGATCACATATTTTAGATGGCATCCACCACACTAGTTGGCTTCCGGAAGGCAATGGGCCTTGCTCCATGAGGTACACGTCAGGTATTATGGTGAGTGTCATTTCAATATTTGAGGCATTTGAGTACATTGTATATTAAACTACTTTAGATTTCATGATATATGCTTGGACATTATGCCTTTTTCCCTGCTTCACCTTGGTGGTTGGCATTGTGCTCTAGTAATTGGTCTTCCATGGGGATGGGTTTGCTACTAGGAACTCCCTTGAAAAGCCATTATATCGTTCTTGACCATACTTACCACTTTCCATCACTATTTTCCCTCATTTCCTTATATCTAGTGTTCTTAGGGTGTATTGACCCAAGAAGGGGT
The DNA here is from genome assembly GCA_032191745.1 of Picea mariana. NCBI lineage: Eukaryota > Viridiplantae > Streptophyta > Pinopsida > Pinales > Pinaceae > Picea > Picea mariana. The sequence goes on along the minus strand of JASDQU010884166.1, from coordinate 72,961 downwards.
TGTCCCTCATTCTATGGGAAGAAGGGGTTGAAGGCCTAGAGGGATTGATGTTGGGAAAAAGATAAAATCCTATGTCTTAACCTTCTAGATGTTTCACCCAAGGATCCCCCCTAGAAAGCAATGAAACACTTATCTGTAAGAAAAGGGGGACCCACAAGAATAATGATTAAGATGATTAAAGGGTTAGTTGGAGGATAAGAGGTCTCATCACGAGCCAACTATCATGTTCATGGATATTTAATGGTATGAAATTACCATCATCTGGTCACCAAGCAAGGGTAATGGCTCTTAGTTGCATGGCTGAGAGAAAGGGGGTCTCATCACGAGCCAACCTTCTCATTTCCACTAGGTATTTGTGGGTGACACTATCATTATCTGGACACCATGCCAGAATAGTGGCCTTCAACTTGTCCCTAAAATTATGAAAGAAACTAAGAATGGAAAAATTGTGGGCTTGGAAAAATTGCATTGCAAACAAGGTGCCACGCACCCTCTACAAAGGCACCCATGAAGGAGACACTACAACCCCTTGTATGTCATGAACCCCATACCCATTGAGTCTTGACCCTAACCACTTCACCCACTTTACATGGTTTAAAGAGGTATCTCTTGGAAACTCTCCTTGACCTAGGGAAAGATCTACCCAATAGGACACCTCGTCAACCCTCCCATATTCAAGCTTGACAAGTCGCATAATGTCTTTGAGCACTTAATTGTTTGATATGGTAATATTTGATGCACATGCTTAGGTGTCTCATTTATTGATTTGATTTACTTGTCATGATGTTATGACTTGAGATCCTTGGAGGGCGTGCTTGTTTGTGTTTGCAGGTCCTAGTTGGTGAATAGTTTTGGAGTATCAAGCCTAGTTTGGGATTCCATGGGGCTTGAATCCCATAGGTGGATGCCAAGGGCCCGCATGCCAGATGAGAAATATGACACTTTAGAATTCTAGAAGATGACTTGGATGACATAACCTAGCCCCCACATGCCAATTTTTTTTCCTAGGAGAGGAAAAACATCACCTTTAGAGGCATGACGTCACCTAGGGGGTTAGGGTTTGGTGGTGTGGTTGACATACATTGGCACAAGGAAGTTTTGAGGGGTTTGAGGCTTTGACCATGACAGAAGACACTTGGATGCTTGACATTTGGCTTTGGAAAGCCTAGCCACCCTCCTCCTACACCAACGACTTGTTCCTAGTGCCAAAACATCCCCGAAAGGGGTGACGTCCTTCCAAAATTAGGGTTTTTGTATGTGTAAAAACAAATTTTAGGAGAATTTTTAATATTATTTTGTAAAAGCGGAAATATTAGGGTTGTTGACCCCTAATATTGTGGTTTTCCCTAATTTATGTGTACAAACTATTTTAGTGACATTTTGTATAAATAAGAGATCATAAGATCTCGTTTTAACATAACTCTCCCTCTTGTGAGAAGTACTTGGTCTGAAATTTTTACTACACTTGGAGTATTTTTCCTCTTATGCTATGGAATAATTCTTTTATGGTTATGGTTGTTGATGATGATGGTGCTATATCCTTAGGAGGTCATTTTCTTGCTATTGTGGAGGTTTACTTTGGCATGTTAAGGCTTTTTCTTGAATTGTCTGTTCTCTTTACTTTTTTATTATCATCTATAATTCAAGATAAGGTTGTTTTGGCTAAGGATAGATAGGGAGTATAAGTATATACACCCCTATCCTAGTTTCCACCATTTTATCAAGATTTTTTGCAAGGGTTTTATTGAGGAAGTAAGATGATTTACACCCCTCATCTTCAAACCCTAGCTAGGTTACTTGCCTTGAGAAGTAAGAATATTTACACCCCCGAGGATTTAGTATTCCTAGCTCTTTATTTTTGACCCCATTAACCCCATTAATCTCACATTGGAGAAACAAAATGTTGCATTAGGAAACATGATTTCTTGTCCTTTTTACTTTTTTCAACTTGGATTGTCTTCCTTGTGCCTTGGGCACCTTGCAGCCACAAGGGCATCCCCATAAAAGGGATATTTCTTGATGTTGTTATAAATTTAAATCTTCATCCATTAGGTCTGCACAAATCCTAACTCAATTACTTGAATAATTGTCTTATCAACCATTGGAATTTGCCCAAAGTTTGCACACTTACTCTTCTTTGGCTAGCGCACATTTTGGAAACGTTTGGAGGATTTTTAGTGCCTTATTTACTTGTTGTAATACATTGATTTTTACAGCCATAAGACTGATATAATTTTCTGCATAAAAGTGTTTACAACAGCCTTATCTTCTCATGCTAGTATCTTGCATTTTCATCTTGAGTTTTGATAGTTTTTAGCTAGTCTTTCTCTTGTATCTTCTACTTGATCTCTAGAATTTTTCTTGCAGCTTATGGTTCCATATTATTGCTAATATACATTGTTACTAACAGCTTATATTATGTACAACAAGCTTAAATTTCTTTTCCAACTGATTATATTGCAATATATGCTTGTGTTTCTTGTGTCTCGGGCAGGTGTTTCACCATTTGCAGGCTACTCAACATACTTGGAAACACTTGGACCTTCCCAAGACATCATTCCAAAACCTTCATACCATTTAGATTTTACCTCTAGGGACTTCATCCACACCTTCATCCATATTCATCTCATTCCCCCTAGGATCATTGAGATTTCCCGCTTGAGATAACTACCTCACCTCTAAAGTGACGGGGATACCTGCCTAAGGTGACAGTGGGTAGGTGACCTCTTAGTTGTCTCCAATTGGTGGTTGGGTCGAGATTTTCCCAACCTACAATTTGTGTGATAACAGTCCCTCAGTCTTATTACAAGTTAGGACTCTAATGCATCCAAACTCTAGCTAAAGCATCCACCATCTATGACAAATGTCAAACCCTAACTGGAAATACAAAGACCTAACAAGGCATCCTACCAAGATATCCATTCATATCAAAGGATCCAAAACAAACTAGCATCAACACCGACAAGTCCACCCTTGATATTTCTCCAATATTTCCACGAACAAGCTCTTCAAGTCTCCTTTAGGGTTTCACTACCACAAATTGAAGGTGCGCCTCACACAAGGACTTCAACCCTAGCACTTTAAGTCTCCTATATGTTTTACCTCACACAAAGCTTAGCGTCTTCCTTCCTCTCATAAAGACAAGTACAAAGACTCAATACAAGTTTATCTTCAAGATATAAATGACATAATTAACTCTCACATGCTTTATTAAAGATACAACTAAAGGTCATCTCTCGAGATAAGGTCTTAGAGTGAATTGCTCTCTCTCCAAAATACACTCATGTCAAGAAAAGGCTCCTCAAGTGGTGCATTCTCCAAGCATGTGCTCCTTATTACAAGGCTCCTCATTTTCCAAGTCAACACCAATAAATGCGCCTTTCACTGAAGCACCCTCAACTCCAGCGCTCATCCCTCCTAAGGCATGTGAAGTGGCCCTAATGCTCCTAGGATAAGCACACTGCCATCCTAGCGCCCAAAAATCCTCCTTCAAGTTATATCCAAAACTTATCAAGGAGTGTGCTCCATCTAGAATCAAGTCCAAGGTTGAGCAACCACCTATAGAAAGCTCTCCGAATGTCATTAATCAAAAGCTCTAAGATACAATTATGTCCATGGTTGATGAACCACCTATAGAAAATTCTCCAAATGTCATCAATCAAAAGCTCTAAGATACAGTTAAGGGACAATGGGGTTTCACCATGCACCCCGCATCACATGAAGGCACCCCTAGCATGGTGTAAGCACGTTTAGAGAAACCAAAAAGCTATAGCTTTCATGCCCACATCCTATTTATGGCTTCTCACATGCTTTGGGGATTCTTGTATATAATTTAATTTGATGTTGAGGGTGACTATTTGGAGTTACCAAAGACAAATTATTTATATTGGTCTTTTCAATTTGTAAGTAATTAAGGTAATTAGGGTGTTCATGTGTCAAATTTTGTGAGTTTTAGGCACCACAAAAGGTTATAGTTCAAGGATCAATATATATTGATCCAATATGTTGAGAGACAAAAAACAATGTATGAATTATGTATATGGAGAGAGAGAGGTGATTTGTTTGTAAAATGCACCCAAAGAAATTTTAATGGATTATTTTTCCTCACCATACCTCCACACTCTTGTCATGAATGTATGTTTATTATGACATGTATTCCCAATAAATTTTCTACATGATTTTAGAGAATTCGATTAACATTTAGAGTTTAACAGACTATGTAAGACTCATGAAATAAGAAGAAAACATACAACAACTTGTACCCCACAATAAAATACATGAAACCATATGTGAAGCTAAATATGATGATGTTACATGAGTTGAAGAAGGGAGGCCTAAGAGATCAATGAAACCAATGGATTTATTAAGTTAATATTACACTTATGAGTGTTGTGGTAAATGCACAATAATCAACGTTTGGTTAGGCTAATGATAAATAAGATCATGGTAATGCTATGTAGGTTAAACATGAATGGGAATTGGTTGAGTTTCCAAAAGGAGAATAAGTTACTTCTTTTAAATGTGTGTATAGAATAATATTGAACGTTCATGGTTGCATTGATAGGCATAAAGTTTGTTTAGTTGCAAGAGGATATGCACATTCGTACATATCCTCAAAGATGTGTCTATTTGACACTTATCAAACCAATTGTATTTGGTTCTAGGAATTGGGGACATAGGTTGTTAATTGATGATTGGGAACATTAAAGGAGAGTCCAATCTGTCATGCTTCAATATATATATTTTTGTAAATAGATGGTTCCTCAAGTCATCCAAACCAGTTTAGCACCCATTCCCTGCTCCTTGAGAAAATTTTAGGCTTGTATCCTTTATTAACAAGATATGCATTTTGGGAGACTCTACAATGAGATAATAGATATATCCCTATTTTGATCTTCTATCCTCTCATGAGATTTCCTCTGACTCCATCGACCTCTCATGGTGAAAACAATGATAGGGTTAGAGGCTTATTTGTTGCATTCCATTATTGTTTCTATCGAGCACCACCCTCCCCTTATGTTTACTTTGGATGCGTTGAGCCATGTCATCCCTCCAAAATGGACATCAATAAGGCTATATGGGTACACATATAGCTACAATTTATTTAGATCACTTGGATTCCCTTAAATATCTTTGTCCTAAGATGGTGTTTCACTCTAAGTATTTTCTAGGGTTGACATACAACTTCATTATTTTTCCAGAGTACAATCAATGTTGTTGGTTGCATAGCCTTAGGGTCCAATTAGGCCAATCAAGGGTATATTCTTGCTAACTATATATTTATTTGGACCACTAGTTCCCATGTATGAATAGGATATGATAGTTGTGCCATTTACATGAGATCAATATATAGTATTTCATCTTTAGGTTCCATATATTATGAGATCAGAGGGAGATATCTTTGCTTATATCAATATTTGGGAGGGTCCCTTGTTGAAATTTGGTAGCTTGGAGGTACTTTTGTATTGGCAGCGCTCAGCATGCGGAAGTGACCAAGCAATTTTTTCTTCTAGTGACTTTATAATATGTTTTTATAAAGTGACTTTATAAAGTGATTTTATAAAGTTGGGTCTTTTAATTTTTTAATGTAAAAGTGAATTTATGATGTTATGGGTCACTTTAATGAATTAAGTGACCTCGACGAATGATTAAGTCGTGATCATTGATCTCATGAGGATAATATCTAATCTTGACACTCAATCTCATTGGAAGACCAAGGGTTAGGGCAGTTACATTTAAAAATTCATAAAAGGCGACTCATTAAGAGAAGGAGGGCGCACTTTTGAGGAGAGGTTGAGGGAAGGTGAAGGGGCACGCATCCCAAGAGGGTTTCTAAGATTGGAGGGAAATATTTTTAGTAGCCAGAAGGTGGCACACATCCCTAGGAGGATTGGCATGCACTTCTAGACAACTTCAACATTTGTCGAGGTTGTACAGTACAGATTGGAGGAGGTCATAAAACACATTTATGCTTTCCTTGCAGCTACAGCTAGCACAGAAATTTTTGTTGAGTATTGGCAAAAATTTCAAGGAGTTTTATTGTTGATAATAAATCTGTATAATGTGGTATGGGTTTGTACCTTTTTCTGGGCACGAAAACCAATAAATATATATGTTGTTAGTGACTATATAGTCCGTACAATTTCTACTAGAAGTCAGTTTTTTTTTATTTCAGATTGTGTTGCTAAGGATATACATGTTTTTTCTCAAATAGGGTGAAAGTACAGATTATAAATGTTGATTGAAAGTTGTTGTTGTACTTAGAATTTTTTCTTAAGTTGAATAAAGAAACTTTCTTCTCAAATCTGTCATATTTTCTTTGTTTTTTCTTCAAGTGATTATGCATAGATTTTTGTGCCAAATGAGGGTTACATCCTGTTGATATATGAGTTATTTCCACTGTTATTTTATTTCAGAACTAGTCTATTAGTATTTATGTCCATAAAGAATAATAGTATGGTTGTTGGATATTTGTAGGAGGATGAGACCAATTTTAGACTAAGTGTATGTTGAATTAAAATGTATTTTTCAACATGGTATCAAAGCAGGTGCTCTGAAGTTCAGTAGGCATCTTTTGGAACTTGGGACAACAAGTGATTTGATGAAGCATTAGCTTGAACAAAGGAAGTAAATTTTCATTGTGAGAAGGACAAGTATGACTTCCAGCATCAGATTTGAAGATTGGTTGGAGGGGATCTCCAACTACCTACAGTGGAAGGTTAGAATTAGCAGTGTTCTCAAGGAGAATAAATTGTGGTCGTTTGTGAACACCATTGTGCATGTACCTTCTTCAGATCCCATAGTTCTTGATGTTCATGAGGTGAGGGAAGACAAGACTTAGAGAATCATCTTGGACGAGGTCAAAGACCACCTTATTCCACACTTGGTTGAGAAGAAGATACCCAAGGAAATGTGGGATGCACTGAAAATTCTGTATGAGGCAAAGAATGAGAACCGAAAAATGGCTTTCTGGGACAAACTCCATGGTGCTAGGATGGTCAAAGGAGAGAGTGTGGCCACCTACCTTACTCGGGTTGCACAGGTGAAGGACGAGTTAGCAGTTGTTGGAGAAGTCATTATTGACTCAGAGTTGGTGTGGATAACCCTCAAAGGCTTCACCAAGGAGTGGGAGGTTTTCGTCAAGTGTGTGGTGGGGAGAGAGAAGTTCCCTAACTAGAGAAGATTGTGGGATGATTTTAAACAGGAGGAGATCTGGGATGGGTATTAGGAAAAGGCATTGAATGGTGCAGATGACAAGAATGTTTATCTTGTGGTAAAGGGAAATGAGAAGAAGAAGGACATGAGCAAGGTGAGATGCTTTGCATATCACAAGACTGGCCACTATGCTAGTCAATGTTCGAACAAGAAGAAGAATAAATTAGAACCAAAGGTGTCAACTTCAGCAGAGGTTGTAGAGTTTGTTGAGAGATATGAGAAGGATTTCTCTCTAATGACTGGTCCCGCCGGCAGTGGGTTGAGGTCGATTTTCCTTGATATTACAGAGATAGACTTAGACTGCAGAGTGAATTGTGGAGTTGGCCAACAACTTGCAGTAAAGAGGGTTGGAAGGGTGATATTCCAACTAGAGTCAGGAGGTCTTCTGGAGATTTCTGAGGTGTTATATATTCTAGAGTTCAATGTTAATTTTCTCTCAATGTTAGCTTTGGATGAGAGTGGATTTTGAGTTGTCTTATACGGTGGACATGTATTTTTATATCCTATAGGAGCAATTGTTGGCATAGTAGTAATTCTTGGTGTCAAGTATGAGGGCCTGTACAGGTTGTTGGGTAGACCTAGTTTGGGGTCCAGTGGATTTCTAGACTTAGATTCTGTGTCGGAGAGTTGGCAGGAAGCACGAGAGAGAGAGTTGATACCAAGGACTCGGTCTTCCTCTGGGACTCTCAAAGGAATCAATGGGCATGAGTCAAAATATATGGATTCTCAGGAGAGTGTGCAGTCTCCTAGGATCATGTCTTTAGTTCGTGGCACAGCAGAGGTAGAAACAAAGGCTTCCAATGCAGTGGGAGTAGTGGCTTCCTATTCAGAGGGAGCAGAGACTTCTAGTACAGAGGGAGCAGTTATGGAAACTAATGAGATGGACACAGATTATGGTGGTGATACCAGAAGTACCTCTCTCTCTAAGAGGGAGTGTTAAAATTTGGTAGCTTGGAGGTACTTATTCATTGGTAGCGCTCAACATGTGGAAGTGACCAAGAAATTTTTTTCCTAATGACTTTATAATATGTTTTTATAAAGTGACTTTATAAAGCGATTTTATAAAGTTGGGTATTTTAATTTTTTAATGTAAAAGTAACTATATGATGTTATGGATCACTTTAATGACTTAAGTGACCTCAATGAATGATTAATTCATGATTGTTAATCTCATGAGGGAAAGATCTAATTTTAACCGTCAATCTCATTGGAAGACCAAGGGTTAGGGCAGATACATTTAAAAATTCATAAAAGGAATCTCATTAGGAGAAGGAGGGCGCACTTTTGAGGAGAGGTTGAGGGAAGGTGAAGGGGAATGCATCTCAAGAAGGTTTCTAAGCTTGGAGGGGAATCATTTCATTAGTCAAAAGGTGGAATGCATCCCTAGGAGTATTGGCACGCACTTCTAGATAGATTCAGCAGTTGTGGAGGTCGTACAGTATGGATCGGAGGAGGTCGTACAACATCTTTATGCTTTCATTGCAGCTACAGCTAGCATAGAAATTTATACTGAGTATTGGCACAAATTTATAGGAGTTTTATTGTTGATAATAAATTCGTACAATGAGGTACGGATATGTACCTTTTTTGGGGCATGAAAACCAAGAAATATATGAGTTGTTAGTGATTGTACTGTCCATACAGGTTGTACTGGAAGCCATTTTTTTTATTTTAGATTGTGTTGCTAAGGATATACAAGTTAGTTTTGCTCAAATAGGGTGAAATTACAAATTATAAATGTTGATTTAAAGTTGTTGTTGTACTCAAAATTTTTCCTTAAGTTGAATAAAGAAACTTTCTTCTCAAATATGTCCTATTTTTTGTGTTTTTTCTTCAAGTTCTTATGCACAGATTTTTGTGCCAAATAAGGGTTACAACCTGTTGATATATGAGTTATTTCCACTACTATTTTATTTCAGAGCTAGTCTATTAGTATTTATGTCCATAAAGAACAATAGTATGGATGTTGGATATTTATAGGAGGTTGAGATCAATTTTAGACTAAGTGTATGTTGGACCAAAATGTATTTTTCAACATCCCTTATTACTTTTTTGCTTGGAATCAAAGGTGTTTGGCTTCTATATTTGAAGCAATTACTTGTAGAGGGAAAAGAGGACAAATTTTATCGAGGCACAACTCCACGAAGCTTATCACCTCTTTCTTTTAGCCTATATCGACATCATAGGTGTAAATAACCATGCATAAACATCAACCCCATGAATTTAGTCTTAGGGATGTTATCAAATATAAAACAAAAAATCAGTGGAAAGTGAACAATACTTCGATCCTTAACAACCCAATCTTCTAATCAATCCAAGGAGAAAAGATAGCAGTGTGTTGTGATAAATTTTATCCCTCTAGGGCAATCTTACCATGCATAAACCAGATATGAAAACTCTCTTTTACAACAATAATAACAGTGGTAAAACAAACCTTAACTTCTTCAATTATGGTCTTAAATCAATTAACACAATTTCCCTTTCACTTGTGTCAAATCAACAAGACGTATGTTGATGTAAATAACAATTAATGAAGAACATAAATGGCTGAAATCAAATATGCAATTTACACAAGTATTGGACGGGTGAAAAATTCATTAATATATGCATAATATGAAGTTGGTGTACATACCTAGCCTTATTATAAGGCTAGCACAATCCACTAGCTCTCCAAAACATGAGCTAAGGAAACCAATGAAAACCCTAGCTTGACCAAGGAGATCCAACATGCATGAACCACTCAAACAAGTCCTTCAAGGAAAGATGTATTATTTTCTTCTTCACCAATTACACCTAGGGTTTCATCTCAAAACCCTAATCTCAAACCTTCAAGGGATGAATTCCCTCGACAACATAAATAGGTGAATCTAGAATTTGTTTATTTTTGTTGGTAAAGAGATAGTGCCATGTGGGAAATCATAACTATGGGAGAGAGAAAATTGAAGTATGTTTAATTACAAAAACACAAGCATGCAATGTTCATATCCTTAGAAGTATGGTTAATGTAGACATGCAAAGGTTTTTGGATTTTGGATGTGAGATGGATATATGGTATTTTGATGTGCACACACAACAGTATGGTGAATATGAAGGTAGATTTTTTGTGGTACTTTGATGTGTGCACACAACAAGTGGTATCATAGCACTTTTCTTGGCAGAAAATTGTGGGCTATTTTTTTTTCAAGGTAGAGACGTATTTCGATGTCTTAAAGCTACAAAGATCTTTCATTCAACACGTAAATCCACAGTCAAGGAAGTATACATGTAGGAACTACAAGTGGTACTTAAGCACACATTGTTGGTCACCCTTGTAACCCTGTTGGTACCCCTTTTAGTGGTATCGCATCAGACCTAGATATCTTGAAGCCCTCTGTAGATAAATCGAACGACCTAGATATCTTGAAGCCCTCCATAGATAAACCAATCGACCACCTGACGGCTATAGTGCCACTGAGAATTTAACTCAGGAAGATACTCTCTAGTACTTGGGTAGTCAGGTTGATTCGGATTTATGAGCAGAACAAAATGAAAACATAGATCTATAATATTAACATGGAGACACGGTGAATAATAACAGAGATACAGTAAAACTTGGATTTTATTAAATAAGAAATATGTTGACACTGTAAAATGCAGACGGAAACAAGTTTGCTAGAATGGTGAAAACTTATCTATGAGAAGAGATTTGCCAGCTATGCTCATTCGCAAGAAGATGAGTATAATGAGGCTCCAATGACATTTTTACATCAAACATGAATTCCAAAACCCTAGATATCCAAAAACCTAACCCTAGGAGATGAAGTGCCAAAATTCATGTGGGCCCCGTTGCGGCAAGTTGGTACATCAACTTCTCGGGGTCGTAACTTTTGCATACGATCTTCATTTTAGGCACATGATAGCCTGTTGGAAAGGTCTATCCGAGGACTACACACTATATCATGACACTCTAACTTTGTTTACAATGTGAGTGTGGAGGGCCCAAAAAAATGTTTTTTAGGGCCTCAAAACGGCCCTGGAAGTTTAGGACCCGAAAAGCTAGGAAAAAATTGCCAAGATGAAATATGTATGTGAGCTAGTTGGAATAGGTGGGTGGCCACCGATATCCATCTCGATCAATCCTCCCCCGTCAGGAAGCAATTTT